>SJYF01000810.1:1183085-1195689 GCA_006410515.1 Procapra przewalskii | reverse complement strand
CAGATCAGAAGTGTAAATATAAAGTAAAAATATTGAGCTAACATGCAAAAACATATTATTAGAAGAAGGGTGACATTACGGTTTTAAAATCAATATATGAAAAAATAATGTAGATTTACAAAGTGGACTGGGATAATTTAGAAATCTTTGCTAATAGTTTTATCTTGCTTTTAGTTTATGTAGGTAGTTCCTAACTCACGTATAAATGGATTTGGCTCAGAAAAGTCAGGTCACATGCACTTGTATGATGACAGTGGCTAATTGGGCACATCTGCCCGTCCCTTCCGTAGTGGCTGGCTTAAGCAGGCTTCCGACGGCGTCTTCTCTGGAGGAAAGCGGGCGCTCTGCGCGTGAGGTGGAGCTTGCAGGTGGCCACGGTGTGCGTGCAGTGGGACCAGGAGCACAGTTTTTTGTGTGGGGTTTTCTTTTTGTTTTTTGTTTGGTTTTTTTTTTTTTTTTTTTGCTTTTTAAAGTCTTCTATTTGTTTTGCTTAGGTAAATGTGGAATGTGATTTCTCTTATATTCATCCAGTTGATCATGATATAATAAAGGACAAATGTATTTTGAAATAGTTCTACCTATGTTCTTGAACATACTGTAACTGTTTTTTGACTCCTTGGGGAAAAATCCGAGTGGGTGGTAACTGTCCTGCCTCTGAACCAGTGGGCCCTCTGGACCTGTTGCTGTTGCCCTAGGATGACCTGGCTCTTGGGCTTTTTGAACGTCTGTTTTCCTGTCTTCCCCTAATGTCCCTTCCAGCTTCAGATTTGCTATTTGAAGTTAGATGACCGAGTTGGTCAGACTTGCTTCTGAGATGCAGGCAGCGAGGCCTCGGCTCTGTGTTTTGTGGGCCCAGTGCGTGGGCCCTGGGGGCACCAGCAACCTCAGCGGTGTTCTAGTCTTACGGTGGTGGTGTGGTCGCTCAGTCGTGTCCGATTCTTGCAGCCCCATGGAACTGTAGCCCGCCAGGCTCCTCTGTCCACGGGATGCTCCAAGCAAGGGTCCTAGAGTGGGTTCTCTTCCCTCTTTCAGGGGATCTTCCCGACCTAGGGATCGAACCCAGGTCTCCTGCACTGCAGGCAAATTCTTCACCGAGTGAGCTATGAGGGAAGCTTTGGTCTTTTAATTCCAAACTTGTAAGGTTTATTTGTTAACAGTGAATTCTAGGTAGATTAAACCCTGTTACATTCTCTTGTAAAGGTTCAGTGAGTGATGATATCTATGATATTTTTGAAAGAAAATTATTACAATTTTAAGCATGCTTAACTTCTAATAAAGTTTCCTCTCTGAATGCTTTTTTTTGAACATTATTGGAGTTTATAAAGATTCTTTGGATAGACTTAGAGTGGTTTGAGGCTGGCATATTAAAGGCATCCCTTATATACCATTAATATTCCAATACTGCAGTTGGCAGCATTTTGATTCTGAGGAGAGTGCATGAGTTCAAGGTCAGAGAGATTGACTTGGCTGTTCATTATAAGCAATTATTCTGTGACAAATGAGTTTGAGATCAGACTGAAAATTCTGTACGAAAAATCAATAGTTCTAATCAGGCCCTTTCAGGTCATTTACACCCCACCTTTTGTTGGTTCGTCAGAGAAGAGCCAGATAAAACCTGTGTGACAGCAGGGCCTCCCTGCTGTTGCAGTTTCCATTTCAAACATATTTTGATATCGTAAATGAATAGTTTAATTGATTTAAAGTTGTAAATGAGTGGAAATTTACATTATTTCATTTTTAATATTCTGATAAGATTTTCCAAATTAGCTTTAGCTGTGTAAATTTTTTTTCCCTCCCCCGGGGAAGGAGTTCCGCTTAAAGTGTATAGGCAGATTTGAATGGTTTCTTTCAGATCCTGAATTAAAGAGTTTTTAGAAAGTGCCTTTTCTTAAGTTTGTTGAAACAGACTGGAACTGTAGCTCGCCTCGTAAGTCCCGTGTGTTTCTGGTTTCAGTTTCCGGATGAAGATGAAGAAACGAGGCTGTACCGCCTGAAGATAGAGGAGCAGAAGCGCCTGCGGGAAGAGATCCTGAAGCAGAAGGAGCTGCGACGGCAGCAGCAGGCAGGCGCCCGGAAGAAGGAGCTGCTCGAGCGGCTGGCCCAGCAGCAGCTCTGTGCCCCGCCCGCCCCTGCCACGCCCGGTGACCACACGCCCGCCCCGCCGCCCGCCAACGGTGACCCGCTGCTCCCCTTCCCGGGGCCTCCGGTCAGACCCAATGTGAAAAACAGACTCCTCGTCAAAAACCAGGATGCGGCTGTTGCAAATGTTCCACCCAAAGCGTCGGGCTTGGTGCCGTCTGGTGCTCACACACAGTATCCAGGGCAGCAGGTGAAACCACTGAAACCCTTGAGACAGGCCAGACCCATACCTCAGAGCCCAGCTCAGCACAGAGTCCTGCCGGCAAAGCCTGTCGACGCGGAGGGGCCGCCGCCCCCCTCGCAGACTGCTCGCGCCGCATCGCTCCAAGGCCGGCCCCCGGAGGCCAAGCCCGGCGCCAAAAGGACTGTCATGCACCGGGCCAACAGCGGCGGTGGAGACGGGCCGCACGTCAGCTCCAAGGTCAGGGTGATTAAGTTGTCAGGCGGGGTAAGTTGACGAGGTCACCAGGGCCTCTTGGACTCTGTGTTTCTCCGAGTGTGTCCCAGCTCCCAGAGAGTCTGTGAAGGTGGGGGGGTCAGGTCACCCTCTGCAGGCCCGTGGGCAGCCCCTGTCCCCCGAAGTGCTTTGGGAGGGTCCTTGAGATGCTGCTTCCCGCTGGGACCCCTGCTTCAGGCCTCTTTGAGTCTTAGTGGAAAACCAGTGTGACAGTTCCTGAAGTCCTGATGTAGGAGTTCTGTAGAATTTTTAACTTCTTTTTGTAGATAATTTATAATAGACTCCTCAATTTTGTTTTAAAAAATTTCCTTTACCACAAAAAAGAGAATCTGTTGCGTGTAGCTTTAGATTCAGTGAGTGCCTATGGGTGGGGGGAACAGTGTGTGTGGCTTTGTCCCAGATGCCGTTTCCTGTCTTCCAGTTCAGGCTGGTTGCTCCACCACCCCCATCCCTGTTGGAGGAGAAAGAGGGTCTTCCCGCGGTATCCTTCAGAAGCGGGGTGGACGTCACTCCTTGCCTCACCTTAGCTCAGAGCCTGTCTTAGAGCGTCTGTGGCAAAGCAGCCTGCCTTTGCAGTCTGGGTAAACCCAGTGCTTAAACCGAGCAGGCTGGCTGCAGACAGGCCCTGCTGCCGGAGATCCTCCTGTCAGCCCGCGCAGAATGCTGCTGCTGTTCAGGCGCTCAGTCGTCTCCGACTCTGCGACCCCATGGACTGTATAGCTGGCCAGGCTCTTTTGTCCATGAAATTTCCCAGGCAAGAGTACTGGAGTGGGTTGTCATTTCCTTCTCCAGGGGATCTTCCTGACCCAGGGGTCGAACCTGCGTCTTCTGCACTGCAGGCGGGTTCGTTACCACTGAGCCATCTAGTGCTTTCTTACCCCTGCCGCGCAGGCTCTACTTACTGTAGAAGGTACGCCCACCTCTTGCTTTAATTGTCATCAGTTAACCACAAAATATTTACAGTAGGGAAAGTGCGTGCATGCTAAGTCGCTTCAGTCGTGTCCGACTCTGTGACCCCGTGGACTGTAGCCCACAAGGCTCCTCTGTCCGTGATACTCTCCAAACAAGAATACCAGCGTGGGTTGCCATGCCCTCCTCTAGGGGATCTTTCCAACCCAGGGATCAAACCCATGTCTCTTATGTCTCCTGTGTTGGCAGGCGAGTTCTTTACCTTTAGTGACACCTGGGAATCCTGTAGGAAAAGTCAGTTCAGTCCAGTCGCTTAGTCGTGTCCGACTCTTTGCGAAAAGGACCTTGCATCTCAGTCCCTCGGGGGAAGACAGCACCACTAGAAAGTGGAAGGAGTGTGGAGTCATTTGCTGTGCTGAATTAAGGGCAGCTCATTCTTAGCCCTTTCATTAGATGCGTTTCCATTGCTTTTGTTTCTCAGTTTGTATGCTAAAGATGTGAAGTGTTTCGAATGCCGTAAGAAAATTTTTGATAGACCAAATCTGTTTTTTCTCACCTCCATTCATTGTGATTCAGAATGTTGATAAGTAACTGGCCTGTGTTGTATCAGATTGTTTCATCTCTAGGTGAAAACCCAAGAGTCCATCGGTTTCCAGCGCCTTGGTGACTCCTGGCTTTTGGCCTTGTTTTAACCGTAGTCTCGGTCAGTGTCTCGTGCTTTTACTGGAGTTAGAGGCGCGGAGGGTGGTCCCTGGGCCGGGGCTGGGAGCAGGCCTTTGGCCTGGGCAGGCAGGTGGTGCCCTACGGGCCAGTGCACTCTGGGCTCTGGGGGACCAGGAGGTGCGGGGCACGGCTCTGCTGTTATGGGCACTCAACCGATGAGCACCTTGTCTTCAAAAGAATTTATCTGCTTCAATTTTTGCTCTTTTGCTCTGATGGAAAACAGTATGTTTTTTTATATCAGATCATATTCTAAAATCATGCTGTATGATTTTACAATACACAGGAAAATAACAGAGGAATTTTACATGAAAGTAGTTATCTGCTAAATGTTGAAGTGGTTTTTTAGCTCTTCTTAATCCTTAAGTTTTAAGTTAACTACCCAACATGTGTAAATCGGTGAACTAAGACTTTTTATTCCAGTAGGGAATCCTGGTGGCTCAGAGGTTAAAGCGTCTGCCTCCAATGCGGGAGACCCGGGTTCGATCCCTGGGTTGGGAAGATCCCCTGGAGAAGGAAATGACAATCCACTCCAGTATTCTTGCCTGGAGAATCCCATGGACAGAGAAGCCTAGTAGGTTACAGTCCACGGGGTCGCAAAGATCGGACACGACTGAGCGACTTCACCTAATGCCTCCACATTGGCAAGTCCACCTTTTCAGAGGACAGTGGTCGCTTGTTTGTGTCTCTCTGGAGTGGAGCCGCATTTCCCTCATGTCCTGGGTGGTGGTTGTTGGTGTTGTGTGTGTGTCTTTTGGTGGGTAGGAACTGTTTATAAGAGAACATACCATTGTGCAAAAAGGAGCCATTTTAAGTGCTAAGGTAGCTGTCTTCTCATTTCCCCTCCTCTTCTTGCCCCTGCTGGTCTCTGTCCCCTTGCAGGGACTGAGGTGTTGATGCCCAGGACTGTGCTGAACTGGCCGCCCCAGTGAGGGTCTGACGGGGGCTTCCTCTCTGGGAGGATTGACTTATGTGCTGCGTCTGTGGAGAATGTTATTTATGCATTTCAGGCTTATAATTACTTGTTTAATAAAAGCATCTCATTGTCAGTCAGCCCATGCTCTTGTATTTTGCTGATTCCAGGCCTTCTTCACCTTCTCTTAGTACCAAAATATATGTTTTGTTCATAAGATTTCTTAGAGAAATTTACTCTTCAGAGAGTTTTATTTCTTTTTTTGTTTAACCTAAACTGGCATCTAATGTATTAGTTAAATTATTCTTTGCATTCATTGGTCTCCGTACAGGACACTGAACTATCATGGTACATAAAGCTGTTTAGAAATTATGCGTTGGTGGTGATCAGAGTCAAAATATGCATCTACAGAATTGTTAGGAAAACAGAATTTTCTTGGCAGTCTTATTCTGATATACAAATTGAAAATATATTACAATTTAAATTAGGTTTCTCTAGGTGAGCTTTTACCTGTGAGGCAATGGTGAATCAACAAGAACTTTTTGTCATTTTCCATATTTCATTATCTCTAATTAAGTAATTTATCTTTGGATTTTATTAAGTTGAGTTTTTTGACAGGTGAAAGAGCCTGAGTCTTAAGACTAGGTTTTTCAGTCTGCCCTTTCATTAAGCATATTGTCTTTAAAGCGATTTCAGTTCATGCTGCTCATCCAAGGAGACTCTTTGGTCTTTCCTTATTGTTCCTCTTTGTTAGAATTAATGCGTTATGGACATGGGAAGCGTTTTCAGGAAGGACGTAGCAGAGTCTGTCTTGACGTTGGCCCGTGCTGTCAGGTGAGCAGGGGCATGGTCTGGGCTGAAAGCTCACAGAGCCGTCCTTCACCGTCTTCGAGGGCGGTCTCGCCTGGTGTGTGCTGTTGGCCACCCTGAGGTGGTGTGTGTGGAGTGTGGAGATGGGGCCCTAGTCACCAGGGCAGAGTGCACACGTGTGTGCCCGAGGGCGGGGCGAGGCGAAAATGACAGGGCTGTGGATGAGAGGGGCCCGTGGCTGGATGCTGGTCTCTTATTTATTTCTTTGGGATCTTTCTAAAATAGAGAAGGTACTTTATCAGTGTCCATTTTCTTTTCAGAATGCTCCTAAGGCCCCGTCTAGAAACGCATTCCATGATTTTATGCCGTATAGCAAGTGGCAGCTACTGTTGGACCAAGTGTCATCAAGCACACTGCTCATCAGCGATGCCGAGTTGCTGCTCGGCCTGTGCTCAGAGCCTTTCAGGCCAGCTCTGGCCTTCCCCTTCTGCAGCTGAGTGAGCTGGGTGTGGAGAGGTGGTGCTGGTCACCGAGGGCCACTCAGCTGCTGGCTGGCTGGTGGAGCGAGGCCTCTGAGTCTTATGCTTTTCACTGTTACGTATAGTAGTTGTCTTGCTGCTCCTTTTCCCCAGGTGCTCCTTAGTTTGAAGGGAGAATATCTGCTGTTTCCAGTGAGTACATGGTGATCAGGGTGGATTCAGAACATCTTCAGGGGGCTTTCTAGAGTAAGGGAGTGACCAGGTTCCGTGTCGCTTGCCAACCCTGGTTGGTGGCGACCAGTCCTAAGAATTTTGGGGAGTGTTTGAAGCTACAGCAGAGTACCCTGAGGGGTGAGTGGTGTCAGGGCTGGAGGGTGAGTATGGCGTGGCCTGGTGCGTTCGGGTAGCCGCCTGGCCACTAGCCTGGTATAGTGAATTGAAGTGGGTGATGCTGTACCCCGGTGGAGGGTGGCTGTGACTTGCTTTGTGCTATAAATGTGTCTTAGAACATTTCTGTATAAATCAGAGCGGGTCAGATTTTTATTTAAAACTTTGGGTTAAAATCATGAAGGGAACTTTAAATTTAAAGAGACCTTTTGTTATGAGGCACATGAAATCTCTCTGAATTTTCATTTTCCCCCACTTATATTTTATTGTCTGGATTTGTTAGGTGAGACTTAAAAAGGAACACATTAACACTGCTTTTAAAGAGTATTACATATCGTCAACTATTGCTTCTAAAATTTAGTGTGCCTTCCCGAATATTGTGATCAACTTAAAGAATTTCATTTGATGGAATGGTTCTATTTTTATTACTTAAAACATAGGAATATTCTAAATTTGCTCACTTCTCAGAAAGCCACTTTTAAGTATTTAATTCTCATAAACCAAAAGAGAGCAATCTTGTTGGATCATAACTGCAGACGTCCCCTGGTGGACCAGTGGTGAGGACTCCACCCTTGCTGCCAAGCACCCGGCTTCAGGCCCTGGTCAGGGAACTAAGAATCCTGTCAGCCCTGCGGCCCGCCGCCCCTCCCATCATCATAGCTGTTCATGACCAGCACGTAGGCCAGTAACGCTCCTCAGGCACTAACCGAGCGTATGTAAAAATACAGACTGAGCAGCGCAACTTACTGTGGTCATCCCTAGCCATGATTTGTGATTAAACACCAGAAAAAAGAAGGACGACACATGTGCCAGGCGAAATTCAGGAGTTTACTTGGGCCTGCGGCTCTTTCAGTTCAGGGGAAACAGGGAACCTGTGAGGCGTGTGTATCGGGTCACCTGGCCTGCGTGAGCACCGGTGTGACCCAGGGTCTCAGTGTCGCCGGTACTGAGGTACTCGCCTGTGTTACTCAGGAATGCTCATATTACTACCTCTCCTTTCGTTAAGGGCAGGAAGAGTGTGTTCTTCCACTGTTCTTTACTGGAGGGGGAAATGGTGACCCGCTCCATCTTCTTGCCTGGGAAATCCCAAGGACAGAGGAGCCTGGCGGGCTACAGTCCACGGGGTTGCAAAGAGTCGGATATGGCTGTTCTTTAAGTAAGTGAAAGCAAATTTGGAATTCAGCTGCTTTGTTCTGATTGAGGTCATGAAACGTTTAAGAACTGGCCAGCAGGTTAAGTGAGGAGCCCTTTGTCGTGCCGACCTCTCAGGAGGAGGAGAGGAGCATCGAGCGCCTGAGTGGGAGAGCCCGCCTTCCGGGCGGGAGACTCAGAGAGCTCCACGCAGGCGGGCCCAGCGTGTGCAGGGCTCTTGCTTCAGGGGCTTGCTCTGCATTTGTAGATTTCTTCTTCCTCGAAAGTTATCGTCAGGTTTTCTTTAGAGGTGGTAGAAGAGGTTAAATGTGTATGATCCTGATCCTCTTTTGTGGAGTAGAGGCATTTTTGAATAAAATACAATCTCAGTTTAAGAGGCGCTGCAAAAATAGTACAAGATTTGGTCCACGCTTTGGGGACTCTGGTCTGAGGAGGCATCGCTGGCAGAGGTAGACGCAGCCCCGCTCGCTCCCTGCCCCGTGGTCCCTGTGGTCCCAAGGTCCGGCCGCTGCTCCCCAGTGCCATCTCTCTCTCTGCCCAGCCCACACGCACATGCCTGGGCTCCCGGTGCAGCCTCTGCCCTCTCTCAGAGCTGTGTCCCAGTCAGCGCTCCTGACTGAGGCTGGGTTTCCTCCTTGGCTCACTTTTGTCTCTGAATTTAATTTAGGACAGTTTCAGATGTGTTATTTAAGAAGCATCTGTTGATGGCGCTAGTAAGCAAGGGTGCTCTGTGTGTGCGCGCGCACTCAGTGGAGTCCCAGCTCTCTGTGACCCATGGACTGCAGCAGGCTCCTCTGTCCATGGGATTCTCAGGCAAGAATGCCAGAATAGGTTGCCATTTCCTCCTCCAGGGGATCTTCCCACCCAGGGATCAAATGCAGTCTGCTTGACAGGTGGAGCCACCAAGGAAGCCCTCTCTAGTAAGCAAGGTAACGCCAGAAATAGCACGAACCCCTTCGGCTGCCTTTTCACGCTGAAGTCTATAGTCTCTTCCCACACTCCTCTATTCCGCTCACCGGGTGGGATCGTGTCGTGCGCCTCATCTGGCTGCTGTCTGGTGAGTCGGCGGTGATGACGCGTTCTCAGGGAGCCCCAGGCCAAGGCAGGGCAAGTCTGACCTTGCGGGTGTCACTGCATCACGCAGCCAGCTGCCCGACCAGGAGAAGGGCTCAGCTGACCAGCTCACTGGTTTCTGGCAGAAGCTGACTTGATGCCATGGTTTCACCCAGTGCCCGGCAGCCGAGAACATTCTAGAGGACCAGGATAAAGCAGGTCTGGTGGAAGTGAGTCAGAAACGAGGCAGTCCAGGACAGGACTGCAGCGGGCGTGTGACAGGGAAGCCCTTCTGGCAGGCCGACACAGGGAGGGGAGCCAGGAGACGCCCTGCCTGGGCAGGTGGGGCGGGGGGAGCGGCCCGGCCCTCTGCTGACCGCAGCTCCCCTCCCCCTGCTGTCCGTCCCTCTCCGGTAGGTGGAATGGTGTCTTCTGCCTCCTGACCACTTCCCTGTTAGAGGCGCTGGTGGGAAGGCGGACACACAGGCCCGAAGAAGAATGGGAAGAATGGGTCATGTGTCGTGAACAGTCACTTGTTTGGTAAAGATGTGTATTCTAGACTTTTCTTGGAGGACAAGCCGCTGTATGGTAATACTTATTTTTAAGAACTTTGAAATACTTTAGTGGGAAGAACTGATAACTTCTAGAGACATGACCTTTTAATCATTCTTAAACACGTGACCTCTTCATTTGGGCAAAGTGGACTATAGTTCATTAGAGGACAGAAGTCAGTCTTAATGAATCAGAATGTCTGCACATTGATTTATAGGTGTTTTTATGCATATGGTGTTTCCAAGTGAGATGAATGGTTAAATCAGAAATAGTTTGTCTGTAATTAGGAATCAGGATTTGCTCACCCAGCTTCTTCAGCAGAAAAGGGATCTGCTTCTTCCAGTGGCCTGGGTGCCTTCCCTGTCCTCACGCGGAGCAGCTGGCAAGACCGGGAGCCAGGCCCTCTGCACAGGAGAGTCACCCTGCGCTCTGAAGGAGCTCCTTCTCCGCTGCCCGTCCTGGGAAACACCTGGAGACACTGGAGACACCTTGTCGGCCCAGCACCTTGCTTTGTTTCTCCAAAGGCCAGTCAATTTTGCTTTTAAGCGATTTCCCCAAACCTGCCTCGTCTCAGAAAGGAGAATGCTGAGAGGGAGAGCACTTGCGTCACTGTGCTGTGGTAGAGCCCAAAGAGAGATCGAGTGCCTGCCGCTGGGTCCTTCTCCTTTCTCCAGGAGAGCCCTTGGGCGGTGCCTTTAATCTCAGTGGATTTTGTTTCAGTTCAACGGATGTAGATGTGTTACTGGAATTAGGAAGCGTTTTAGGTTTAAGTTGCTGGTTACATGTTTTGCATGCTTGCTGTATGTAAGGATGATTTATTGCCTAGACTGGGTGAACACCGTGTGTGTGAATTGTTGTCACCTTGTATCATACTGTAGTGGTTTAATTAGGGGATTGACCCAGGAGCCTGGAGAACAGCATTATTTCTATTCTCTTCTTTAAACAGTAGCCTCAAAGACTAAATAGAGCCTTAAATGCATTGGTGTTGAGAAACTTTGCGTAGCATGCAGGTCATTTATTGCCCAGATTCCGAGTGAGCTTTCTAAAGATCACAGGCTAGACCCAGTATTGTTGCAGCTAATAGGAACCTGTTCCGTGAGGTCTGTGGGCTGCAGATCAGCAGCATTGCGATGACAGTGAAGCAGGCCTTATCGGCAGGAGAATGCATAAGAGGCTGCCCTGGGACCCCAACCACTGTCCTTCTGTGTGTCCCGACAATGTTATCTGTCCTCTCAGCGCGGAGTATCACATGTCTGTCATGAGTACAGAAATTAATTTAATGTCACCTGAAGACATGCAATTAATCTTTTAGAGGTTTTCATAATACCTTTACAGAAAGAGTTGCCAGTTTGGCGGATTTGGGTTTTGGGGTTTAGAAGAAGATAAGGAAAATTAATTTTTCATCAGGGTTAATACAAGCTAGCAGGGCCACAAAGGCTGAGAAAAACGGTTGGGGAATTTGTCAAGTGTTGTCACTCTAGAATAATGCTGCTTAGCGTCTGATAGGTGTAATCAAGAGTTGAGATTTCTATAGAGAGGGATTAATCAATTTGCTCACCAGTGAATGCAAGTCAGTGATATCACTTCTTCATGGGATTTAAGAATGAAAATAAGATTTGATCTGTCAAACTGCAGGGCACCCTGACAGTATCGGTCGGCATTTTTATCTATATGTTTAAGCCATTTGTTATAAGTAAATTTGTCCTGCTAATGTTGGTGGCTACACGCCTCGTTTTTGGGTAACGATGAAGCTGATAAAAAGTATTCCTTAAGCTTACTTAATTCAGGAGGTGCCTCTTATAGAGAAACTACTCTCAAAAGGCACTTTTTACAGTATTCATTAAAAGATAAATCATTTGTGGGAAAAAGCCAACAAAATATTTCCAGTTTGGTCTAGGACGGGCCAAACTTCTTTTCTGCTCATCTGTCCTGGAGGAAGTAAAAGAAGTGTGAGATCATGTCTAAACACACCAGTGTGCAAGGAGTTTAAGAGGGAGCCGTGTTCCCTAGAGAAATTCATTTGCAAGGTGGATTTCCTTTCTTTGAGTGGATGGAATCTGCCATGCACAGATGACTAATAATTTCCTTACATTAAGACAGTATGTTTCTAAAAGTCTTCGTTTGAATTGACAGTAGTTTTAAATTTACATAACTGAGTACTAACAATTGTGGGATGTCTTTGCAGCGCTGTTATCTGTTGCGTGTGAGTTGTAGAAGACTTGGAAGTAAATGGGTAGGTTCCGTTTGGGTTGGTTCTGAACAGTCACCGTTTTTCTTCTGTGTCTCTGTGTGAGAATAGGTGTGAAGATATGTTTCTGGCTGCAGCCTAGAAATTCGCAGGTTGACTGTTTGCTAGTGTTGACTGGAGTGACTCTGGGGTCTAGAATCTCCCCTAAGAACTAGCTTCTCATGGTGCTGTTTGAGAGAGAAGAATTGCTCTCGTAACTGGAAGGAAAGCAGCACTGTCTTTCTTACAAAGTGAAAAACCTGATACTCACATTGAAGGCTTGAGTCCTCGGCAGTGATTTTCAGAAAAAAGTCAAAGCAGCGCATTACAGTGACCCTTCATTTACTTAAAATGATGCGACTGAGTGATGGTCAGCGCCTTTGTTTCCAGCCCTGCTAAAAATCGTTATGTTGGACGTTAAGAGTAAGCTCCTGCCTGCGAGGTCGTGTGAAGTCCATGCTTTGGATCCACCAGGACAGGAAGTCCTGGTAGCACTCAGTGTGTGACCAGTGAGAACAGTAATGTTTATTTTGAAGGAGATGGAAGAAAACAGACCCAAGTGTACTTCTTGTCAACTGGGAGACATGAAAAACCAGCTCTGTCCATCCTGCCTGCATAGGGCATGGTGAATGATGCCAAGACTGGTGCCTAAGAACCTCGAGTGCCGTGGACATTGCTGTTTTGGAGTTTCTTCCATCATCTGTAGCTATAGGGGGTATAAAACACTGTCCTGTTGTGAACGTAAGTAACTCCAGAGCTTGCTCAGGCCTTCTCCCTACTCGTGTGAGCAGATGATAGCCGTTTCT
>SJYF01000810.1:1167971-1183072 GCA_006410515.1 Procapra przewalskii | reverse complement strand
AGTTGGGCTTTTGTCATAGTCCCTGCCTGAAACATCACTGTGTCTTGCTCCTCTGCTCGCCACCTGCTTGCTCTGTGCCGACTGTCTTCGATCTCTCTTGGGTCCTGAGGCTGCTTGGTAACCGGTGTCCCTGTGGGGCTCCCCTTCTCGTGAGCATGGCAAGACTGTGAGTGCGGATTAAGCCTGAAGAAACGGAGTGCAGTCCCATGGCCCAGCAGCCTGAGGGCTGGGGTGCTGCTGTGGCTCCCCACAGGGGTGGGGTCGGGCGCTCCCTGCACTGGGGAGAGGCAGGCACGGTGAGGGGCCCGCGTGGAGGAAGCCGCGCCCGGGGTGTGGCCCAGACACGGCTCCTGCGTCATCGCAGGTGGTCTCGGAGAGTCCTAGACAAAGAGGCACTTGTGACACTTGCTGCCTGTGTTTCTGAGCTGTAGATGGAGAACAGGCCTGCTCTAAACTCTTTCTTGAAAGGACAATAAAAGTTTAGAGCTTGGGTTTTCAGGGTTTTTATGTGACCGAATATTGTCAGGCGTGAATTATCAGTCTTTGACTCAAAATGGCAGTAGAGAATTTTTTATTACTTTCCAGTGTTTGTTGACTAAATGTTTATGTTCTCAATTCCTAGTGTAAAAATCATTGGATCACTACAGTATTGTGTATTTATCCCCCAAATACATATACAGTGTATACCTTAAAACATGCACACCCTACTTTTGGTACAAGCTCTTCGTTTTAAATAAAAGTTACTGTCTAGATCGTCTGTGTTTTTAGTTTTGGGTTGCTAAAGAAGAACTTTATGGCAGCGCTCCTCATTGTCCGTCATCTGTAGGGACATCATTCCTCTTCACTTGGACTAGCTCATTGTTGATTTCTGCAGCGTGGCAGAGTGTTTTCTGATGCCCACATCACTGCGCTAACTGACAGGGGCTCTACCCTAGTATCCTGATAGTGCAGGCTTTTTTCATAGCACTTTCAGAATGACTTAGTTTTTAGATGCCTGGTCTACTGTTTATTGTTTTATTCAGTAAATAGCTCAGTGCCATCTGCATGCACCAGAAATTTTGGCGTGGTGAACAAAAACAGACTCACCAAAGTGCAAATCACTGGTTTCTCTAGACACTTAAAAATGGCATATGCTTTAGTTGCCCACAGACTTCATTCAGCCTCCTCTTGGGAGCTTCCAGGGAGCCCATGAATGGAGGACTTTCCCATAGAGGCAGCCACACACAGCCAGCTCATCGACCCACAGTTGTGAGGAAGGTAGATGCTGCAGGAGAACCGGTCAGTAGACTGGGGGGCTGAGCGTGGGGAGGTTGAGTGGCCCGGTGCCTCCTGCCTGTGTGACGCAGCCTCTGGTGGGACCTGGGACTAGTGTGACGTGTCCGCCCCGTTAAAAAAAAAAAAAAAAGATGTTTTAAAGAACAGCAAAACTTAACCCTTACAGAGTGAATTTATGAACCGTATACTAACATACAGTAGGATTTTAGGGAGATTAATAAGTAATGGATTACTGGCTCTTAACGATTAGGAGTATGTGTGTATATCCTACAAATTTTCAGCTTTTTAGTATAGAAAGATTTCAAGCATATACAGAACTGGAGAGAATTCACACAGCTTTTCCAGACTTCTCATTAACTTTATGTGGATTGTGAACGGCCTGGCCTGCCTTTCCGTGGGGCTTCCGTCTTCTTTGGGCGTGCTTCTCCATCAGGCTGGAGTGGACCCACTCATCGCGGGATCCCCTGCTGCCACAGTGTAGGGTGCCCTCCACTCCAGCTGTCCACAGCCCTGGCTGGACGTCGCTGGAAGAGGCTCCAACTCAGGACAGTCTGCCTGAGTGGCTCTGGACTAAAGCCCAGGAACAGTAACATCTGAAAGGTGCCCAGGTGACCGATGTGCAGGTCTAGGCCCTTGGCTAGTCTCAGGCCAGGTGTGACGTGAGCTCTCGGCTTTGGCAGATGTCCTTTATCAGGTTGACGAAAGACCCTTCTGTTCCTAGTTCACGGAGAATTTTCATGATGGATGCCCTTCCTGCATCAGGGCAGATGGTCATATGGTCTTTTCCTCCACTGATGTGGTCGTAAATTGATTTTTGAGTGTTAAACCAACCTTGCATTCCTGGGATAAATCTTACTTGGGTATGGTATATGATCCACTGAATTTAGCTTGCTGACATTTTATTGAGGATTTTTTTCATATATATATATATATGTACACACACACACACACACACACACACACATATTTATTTATTTATGAGGGATATTCTGTGGCTTTTGTTTCTTTTTTGTCTTTTATTTTTTTATCTCAGAAAAACAGGGTTCAAAAAATGAGTTAGAAAGTTGTTCCTCCCCTTCTGCCTTCTGAACGAGACTCTATAGAATGGGTAGTCTGTCTGTCTTAAATATTTGATAAAATTCACCAGAGAATCAATTTGGGCCCCGGTTTTTCTTTGTGAAAGGTTTTTAATGATCGATTCAGTGTCGTCTTAGATTTCCAGAGTTTCTCTTTCTTCTTGAATCAGCTGTGGTATCTTGCATCTTGCCTGGAAAATCCCATGGACAGAGGAGCCCGGCGGGCTGCAGTTCACGGGGCCTTGGAGAGTTGGGCGTGGCTGAGTGATTGAGTGTGCAGCACGCCCTTTACGGAGTTTGTCCGTTTCGCCTGAGGTCCCTGATTCTGTCGGCATGAAGTTGTTCAAAATATTCTTTTATATTTCGGCAAGTGCCACTTTTGATAATCCCTCTTTTATTTCTGATTTTGGTGATTTGTATCTTTCTTCTCTTTTCCTTAGTTTAGTTAAAGAGTTATCAGCTTTGTTGGTCTCAGGAAAATTGCAGTGCTGGACTTTCCCTGTCGTCTCTCTCTTTGCTGTGTCCTTGCTTTTCTCTGTGATCTTATGTCCTTCTCTCCAGCTTTGGATTTGGTTTCCTGTTTGTTTCCTAGTTTCTTGTGATAACGGGTCAGGTTCTTGAGTTTTGATCTGTTTTCCTTCCTAGTACCGTTGCTTTAGTTGCAGCCCCTCAATTCTGATGTGTTGTATTCTTATTTTCACTCAGAATGCCTTCGCTCGGTGTCTGTCCTTGTTTCCACCTCCAAGCCCCGTCTCCTGGCTGGCGGCCGTGGCGCCCCGTGCTCAGGGGCCGGCCGGTGCTCAGGAGGCAGCGCCGCCCAGTGCCTGGCCTTGGCCCTGTGGCCCCTGCTCCGCTCAGCTCTTCTCCCTGCCGTCCCCCATGGTTCCCTGTCTGCCCTGGGGGCTTGTTTAGGCCTCCGGTAACTGATTTCTAGAGGCTCCTCTCACCATTCTGTGGATTCCCAGCTGGTCTGTTTTTGTCCCAAACAGGACTGAGGCCAGAGGCCAGCATGTACGTGGAGACTTGTGACTCAGAGGGGAGGGGTGACTGGGTGCTGCCGGCCTGTGGGTGCTGCGGGGAGCCCCACTGTTGAGGGTTGTATCTGCAGGGAGGACATGCTGGGATGTGCCCGGGGGCGGTCGGGAAGATGACCCACTTTCATGAGGTTTGAAGGGGAGTTAAAAGCTTAAAGCAACTGCAGATGCATCCTGTCAGATTTTCATAAGGTGCTCCTGACAATGGAACAGGCATGTCAGATGTGAACTGCTTTTAAAGTTAAGCAATATTTCATTGAACTAAAGAGGACCCACTTTAATAATTATAGACCTCTTGAGTGGATCCAGTAATTAAAGGTCTTAGATTTAAATTTGATGAAGGCTCTTTCACCCTAACGCCTGTCAGGTGAGCCTGTCTTTTCCTTAGTGGCCCTCATGAGATGGCAGGTGGGTGGTGCCGCCCCTTGGTTGAGCACTAATCGAGGTGGACCCGGTGCTGGGCAGGGAGGCTTGCCTGTGCAGACACTGACCAGCATGCTGCCTTGTCTGTTTCAGCAGGGAGGAGAGAGCGACGGCTTTTTTCACCCGGAGGGTCAGCCTCAGCGGCCCCCTCAGCCTCCAGAGGCGAGGCAGCAGCCAGCCCGCAAGGTGACGCTGGCCAAGGGGCCCCTCCAGCAGCCCCAGCACCCTGCGGTGGGGGCCCACCTGCACGTGGCCGGCCCGCCAGGCATCAAGAGCATCCCGGGGATCCACCCAGCCAAGAAGGTGCGGCCCAGCCC
Source organism: Procapra przewalskii (assembly GCA_006410515.1). Classification (NCBI taxonomy): domain Eukaryota; kingdom Metazoa; phylum Chordata; class Mammalia; order Artiodactyla; family Bovidae; genus Procapra; species Procapra przewalskii. The sequence continues at coordinate 1,178,947 of SJYF01000810.1, read as the reverse complement.
CATCCCTGGGAGTGGTCTGGGTAGAGGAGCTGGAACGCCCCCGTCCCTGGGTTTGGAAGGTGCTGTGCTCACAGGCGCGCTCCCCTCCTGGCTCCGCGGTGCGACTCTGGGAGCTCACCCGGAGCCCAGGGTGCGGGTGTTTCCTGCAGCTCGTCGTGCACGGTGGGCGCGGCTCTGCATGGCCCCTGCCCGCCCAGCTGCTCCTCCAAAGGCCCCTCCGATGTTTCTTCCTCAGCACCTCGTTCACAGATGGGAAGCCTTTGGGGTGAGGTCCCCGCCTGAGAAAAGTGCCCCTGGCCCCGGTTCTTTCTGCACTGAGGGATGCCTTGTCCGAGCTCCGTGTGTGAGATGAGAGCCGTGGCCATCTTTCCAGGAGAGGAGTGTGCGCCACGTCCAGTCATGTCCCGTGGGGGCACCCCTCCCTGCAGCTTCTAGTGAGGGGCGTCTTCATAGCCCTCCCAAGTCCCCCGCTATCTGCCCCACAGCCGCACACGTGCAAGGACTCAGACTGTTCTTGAGTTCTCCTGGAAGTGCTTGGACCCTGCCAGTCCCTCCTCTGCTGGTCTTGCTGCTGATACTGAGAAGTAGTGTTAGTGTGAAGACCAACCTAGGTCTTTGAAATGTTTAAATCACTTCGTGTGTGTTGTCTTGTAAATACCTTCTGATGCAGGAGCAAACGGATGGTCCGTTTGTGCCGCGAGAGGCACCCGCACAGTCACATTCATCATACCTTTGGGTCAGAGCTTTAAAGAATGTTCCAGTCTGAGTTTTCCTCAAGTTGGGTGTTGTCCCTGGATGTATGACGGGAAAGACCTTAGGGAAGGCCCCCCCACCCCCACCCCCGGTAGCTGTACGCACAGATAGTGCACTTGAGGGCCTTCAGTCACTGTAGTTGGGGTTTTGGTTTTGCTTTGAAAGCCCTGCCAAGGAGTGTTATGTGTGGAGGGTGGGGGACTCCTGCTGCAGAATCTGCCTTTCAGGACGGATGCTGCCATGGCCCGCAGTGATGGGGAGCTTGCTGAGGGCAGTGCCACGCAAGTTCACTGCCGCCGCCCCCCGCCGGCCTGAACCACAGTGGGGAAATTCGGGCTCTGGGGCCTGTAGGGACTGACTGGACCCACATCTCTGTGTCAGTCGATCGCCTATCTGGAGCCTATGGTCCTGCTGCTTCGTGCACAGGATGACCGTGTGAGCAGGTCGACTGGTACACAAAGTGCCCACCTAGCACCATGCTTGATGCCCAGGCTGACCGAGACTGCACCGCCTCCTCTCCTCCTCTTGATACCTGTGTGCTGGGTGTTACGGTCCTGTCTGGACACTCAGGAACAGCTGCAGAGGACCCTGCCGCTCATGGTGTATTTTGGTGGACTCTGACACATGCTCGCTCTGTGTCTTGGCAGCTGTGAGCAGACACGCAGCCTGACCCTGAACGGTTCTTCTGTCTTTACCAGGTGCTCGTGCATGGGAGAGGCCGGGGCCTGGTGGGAGCCATGGGCCGGGGCCGCCTGATGCCCAACAAGCAGAACCTGCGGGTGGTGGAGTGCAAGCCTCAGCCCTGCGTCGTGTCTGTGGAGGGCCTCTCCTCGTCCACCACCGACGCCCAGCTGAAGAGCCTGCTGACGTCGGTGGGGCCCATCCAGGTGGGCCACCCTGCGCGTTCGGTCTGTGCCTCCATCTTGCCCTCCCAAGACTCAGTTCCTTAAAGCCCCTGAGAAGAAAGCTGAATGTTTTACCATTGTGCACACTTGGTATCAGAACTTTTTGCCTTAGGGTTAGAGTGTTTGGAGTTTTTCAGGTGCTCGGAAACTTCATGAACTATTTATTCCAGCTGAACAAATTATCCTTTGAAATCCTGAAATTATCCTTGAATTATTGAGGAGTGGCTTGTCCGTCATCACACACGTTAAGTTTGTGTCCACAGAGAGCTCTTCTTGGACAGTCTGCCATAGAACTGGTTAATCTGTAGGAACACAGCTGGCATCAGAGCTTATGATGCTTTTAAAAATACAGGTCTCCTGAGTGGAGATTCTCCAACAAATGGTAGTTGAAAACCTGGGATCAGATCACAGTTGAGTACTGAGCCTGGGACCCTGGGCGGGGATAGGGTGGGGTGGGTGGCGAGTCCAGGCTGTGCCCTGGGCCCCTGCTCCTGGCTGGCTCCCGGCCCGCATCACGGCGGGAGGTGGTGGCACTCTTGCTTTCCACGTGTGACCTCTGGTCGGTCTGGCCGTGCTCCTGCCCTGCGGTCCCGATGACTCTCCTGTGCGTCCTTGAGCATGAGCCTGTGCTCAGGGTGAGCGCGTGATGGCAGGGCCGCTGCTCACAGCGCTGCGCGACTGACCTGCAGGAGTTGCAGTTTGAGTGCTGCATTCTGGGGGCCATTTTTCCATTTGCCTTTTTTCTCCTCCTGTTCTGGAAAGAAGGATTAGAGATCATTGTGTTAAAGTTTAATGGAGGGCACTTTATTGAAGCAGAGCAAAACTGATACTGGGTATTTAAAGGCTTCTTTTTATTAGAGAAGAAGACAGGAAGATAAGAGTGGTTACATCAGGTGCCCTCAGAATGCTGCCATAAGGAGTCCTGGAGGGTGAGGAATTCAGCATCTGCCCAATAGGGCCTGTGGGCCATCCCAGGGGTCCCAAGGAGCCAGCACCCCTCTCTCTTTTCCAGTCTTAGTCCCAAGGGATGGTGTTGAGGGGCGTTGACAGGTCTGTAAGCTCTGAGATCACGGAGTGCTGATGTAACAAACCTTGCCAGCATTAGACAGCTGAAGACCAGTGCTGTCACGTTTGAATTGTGAGAATACGCTCATAACAAGACTTCGATGTGGTCTAACTGTAAATAGACTTCAAGGGGGGTGGGGAGGGGATTTAGGCCTCCTGGCTGCGGGGAGGCAGACGCCAGGCCTCTGGTGGGTTGGGCTGTGGCGCCACCTGGTGCCTCCGTGCCCTGAGAGCAGGCGGTGTCAGCACCCAGAAGGCCCTGCCCGGTGCCCACTAGCAGGGGTGTGGGAAGAACCCAAAAGAAGGGCCTGTCCACTGTGCCAGGGGTCCTGCTCTTAGGGAAGGGACGGGCAGGCTGGGGCAGAGTGAGACTGCGGTGGCTGGCTTAATGTGGTGGGTGGTGGTTGGGGGGCCCTGTGGACAGGTGAGCCTCGTCAGCTGCCGGGCCCTCCAGGACGCAGCGGGCCTGCGGGCGTTGGGCTTCGAGAAGGCTTCCATCTCGGTCCCGAGTTTGCCATTTCTTGGGGTGCAGCTTCCTAGCCGAGGACTTCCCCCAGGCGCCGCACGGTAATGCGCATGTTGTCTCTGCCTCTGCCTCTGCCTCCGCCCCTGGAGTTACCACGGAGGTGGGGTGAAAGGAACGCGGGGCCTCTGGGTGCCGCGCAGGGAAAGCGTGTGCCCTCGGAAGGACTGTCGTCCCTGCGCGAGGTCTCTGGGGTTGCTTCAGGCTGCCAGCGCTGCTGTTCTGGGGCACAGGCACAGGGGAAGCCCTCGTTCTGGGGGTATCTTGGGTTACCTGCTGAGGAGAAGCCCCTTGGAGCCATCGTGTGAGGTAGGATTGTGTTGGAGCGTCTCACCTCCTGTGAGGAGCCCTCCTGCCTGCCTTGTCTGGTTTTGACGGACCAGGAGCGTCTGGGGTGACCTGGAGGAAGTCGGGATCTCAGTGGAAGCAGTTCAGTTATTCTGGAGTTGAGGACGTTTGGGGAAGAAAACACTAGACGTAGTTACATGTTGCTGGTAAGCCACTCAGTCACTTCCAACTCTTTTGTGACCCATGGACTGCAGCACATCAGGCCTCCCTGTCCCTCACCAACTCCCGGAGCCTGCTCAGACTCATGCCCATTGAGTCAGTGATGCCATCCCGCCATCTCATCCTCTGTCGACCCCTTCTCCTCCTGCCTTCAATCTTTCCCAGCATCAGGGTCTTTTCTAATGAGTCAGTTCTTCACGTCAGGTGGCCAGAATATTGGCGCTTCAGCCTCAGCATCAGTCCTTCCAGTGACTATTCAAGAGAAGGGTAGACGTTCCCCAAACTGATGTTTTGAGATTTAAAGAAAACAGGCGTGGCCACACAATCTGAAACTGTGACGGGAAAATTGTTGACCGGAGGCTCCCACACACAGTTGTGAAAACACTGTTGTAAATAATTGTCCCAAAAAAGAGGATTCCAGGCAGAGTGCATGGTAACCCGAGGGCTGTGATCTGTAGGGTAAGTCTGTACAAGATGAGAGTGGAAGGGGGGCCTCAGAGTGTCTCTCAACTGTGTCAGAGCAGAAGGAGCAGCGCTTATGCTGTGGGTGAGAGGAAGCCCAGACATTGGAATTGAGGAAAAGACAGACTTGGCGTCAGAAAAGACCACATCTAGTGTAAACGTGAAGAGGAAGCAGCGTGTGATGGAGTGGTCTGAGACGCCAGAGTTGCTGTTTCAAACACCACATCGCCAGCGAGAGGGTCGGGTGACCCGCATCCAGAATGAAGAGGGCGGTGCCCCTGCACTCCAGCCCAGCTGTGGGCCCAGGGGAGGAGAGCTGGAGTCGGGGCGGGCCCGCCGCCCTGCACGCCCCAGGGCTGCCATGCGAGAAGGGGGCCCCAGCTGCCCCTGCCGTCCAGCTGCCAGGGACCACTGTCACTAGAAACCTGACGGCTGACACCGGGGGCTGCTTGAGCAGCTTCGTGTGTGTCTAAAACACCGAATATCAGCGTCGGTTTTGCTTCAGTCAGTTCCTGAAGGCGCTGGGAGCTGTTGGCCAGAGTGGGGAGAGTAGTGTAAGTGATTTTCAGGACTGCAGGTTCACTTCAGAGTTCCCCCAGCACTGTCATTTATTCATGCGCACAGACAGGAACACAGGCTCTTCCTAGAAAGAGGAGGAACTTGCGCAAAACGGAAAAGAGACCTGGAGCGGTGTGGACAGTTTTCTGGCCTGTGACTGTCCGTTGTCCCTGCGGTGCTCCTGGCGGCTCCGTCCCGGGGTCCTGAGCGGGGTCGCTGAGCGTGCGTGCAGGAAGCCGCTGCGGGAGGGGCATCGCAGCCTGTGCGCTGCTGTTCACAGCCGCACAGTTGCTCTCGGGAGCTGTCTGCAGGTGTCTCGTCTCTGAAAAATGACAAGTATATCTGGGTGAGGTAGGCAGCAAGCCTGTCCCCACGGGCCAGCAGGTGCTAGTGGAGCCCGCCGGGCAGGGCCGGGGAGTGTGGAGTGGAGACGAGTCTGCCTCTCGGTTTGTTCCGGGCGAACTAAAGTGCTTGCGTATTTGGAGATGGGCTGCTGATCTGCAGTACGTATTTTCGGAGTGGAAGTTGGTGACTATAATACGTGCCCTTGAGTTCAGAGTCCACGGTATCTTGTTCCATCTCCCCAGTAGAGGGACCCCTAATATCTGTCACTTTGGTAGGCCAGAAATGGTCACATATTGACAGTTTCGGCAGTGTTTTAATCTTTTATCTGAAAATAGCCTCTGTATTTTGAAAAAAAAAAAGGTGCAGAAATGTCAATAAGGGGGAGGGAAAACAGATTTTAAGACAGGGTTCTAACTGCTTCTGTTGACTGTTGAGAAGCAGCTCACTCCTGTGATTTAAGAATTTCATTGACAGTTTACGCTCTTTTGATTGATACTTTCTCAATCACATTGAGCTTTAGACCAGGAAGATACAGATACCTCAGATGCCATTTTATACGATAGGTGGTAAGCAGGAAGCGTCATATTTCATCCCACATTGTGAAGTCACCCAGAGGAAATACAGTCTCACTATGCTTTTTCTCCGAAGAAGAGCATGGTGCTTTGAAAATCCAGATTCCATCTGTGTGCCGTAGAGTACGGATAATTATCTGCGCCATCGTAACGAATTAGTTCTCCTTGCCTGCCCCTAACTGAGTGACCTTTGCGGTTCCCGACAGAATAAGTCTAGGTGGGCTGCGCTGCTTGTGTCGAGACCTGCCGTGCTGCTGGCAGCAGTCGGCACAAAGCTGTGCCCGTGTGCCCGGCGCCCTCGAGCTCTGCAGCCGCGTGGCAAAAGTGGGGGCCGGGGTCAGGAGGCGGGCCGGGCGGGGTGTCTGGTGCGATGAGGGGCTGTCCTCCTACCGCGCTCCCCTCGGGGCTCCGTGGGTCGCAGGATGGCACGGCCTTTCCTCTTGCCTCTGCTCTTTGGGGGCAGCTCAGGAGTGCCAGCAGTCAGAGATGGTTGGTGGAAAAGACCGCGGGTATGCCATGAAAGCTGGGGCCGGCAGGCCTCTGTCAAGTAATACAAGTGGGATTTCAGAGGCCAGGAAAGCTGTGTGCTGCTGGCATGTCCCAGAGAAACTAATATTGAGCTTTACTTGTCCAGCTTTACTTCGAGAAGGAAATGGCAACCCACTCCAGTACTCTTGCCTGGAGAATCCCATGGACAGAGGAGCCTGGCGGGCTACAGTCCATGGGGTCACAGAGAGTCAGACCCGACTGAGCGACTTCACTTTGTCCTGTGAACTTAGTCATCAGTGAAATTATCAAGAAAATTCTTGTGCTTCTGGGTTTTGTATCCAACAGAAGAGGTGAATCTACTGTTTGCTGAGCTGGCGTCAAGAGAGCAGGCAGACAAGCCTGCTGGCAGCTGCCCTGCACCCGCCGCCCTGGGCCTGCTGCTGGTCAGGGGCGCCTGGCAGTGTGCCAGGCAACCCAAATGCCCCTCCGCACAGCTGGTATGAACCTCAGCGCCATGCCAGCTGGGCACTGGAGACCGTTCGTTTCTGTGTAAGCACCAGAGAGCGTCTTTTAGGAAGGCGTTTCCTTAGTGCTCTGCTTACCGCTCTTACTCATGGGGTGCTGTGTTTATGAGTGGGGGGCGCCTGTTCTGATACACAGCGCGGCTTTCTCAATGTGTTTCAGAGAATTGATGTTTTGTCTAGGTACTTCTGTTGGAGGTCTTTGAACAAGTGCTTTAGAACGAAACTGCCGTATGTGTAAACCCTTGTCAAGGTTGGTGTGTTACTGCTGGCTGTGTTTCTGCTTGCTGCACTGCACTGGACAGAAGCCAGACACAGCAGGCGGCTCTTAGCCGCCGAGTCCTTGCTGCTTCCTTGGGTCGGGTCCTCCAGGGAGCAAGGTCTCTGCCGCCCACACCCCACCGGGCACTTGGCTCACTGCCCCAGACACACGTGGCCAGTCACCAAAATGCTTGAGAAGGATCAGACTCTGGAGAGTGGGCTGGCTGAGAAATCCGAGTCCTCCTTCGGCGCGTCCCTGCCAAATCCTAGAGTGCTCTGTTGGAGCACAGAGCTCCCCTCATCCTTGAGGCAGGTGTGAGGACCAGCTGTCCATTCACAGTCCTGGCACTGGCCTCCTCGCTAGACAGATCTGTCCACTCCACGCACGCCTCTGGTCTTCACTCCAGAGAGTAGCCTCGGAAATGGTGTTTCACATCCTAGGATAATCCCCAACATTTTAAAGTGCAGAGTGTGAGCAGACAGAGCCGAGGGCTGCCCTGGTCCTAGCTGCCACCCGCCCCCGCCCCCGGCAGCCCGTCTCTGTGTGAGGACCTGGGGCTGCCCCAGCGGTCCTCGGGGGAGTTCCGCCCCGGGCCCCTGGCCAACCTCGTCCCTCCTGTGTGAGTGGGGCCTGGGGAACATCGCCTGAGGGGAAGGGAGTCCACGAGGGTGAGCGCCTACCCCAGGCCTGCGTGAGCAGGTGGAAGGAAGGGGGGCAGCTGGCAGGCAAATGAAGGAGGGTCTTCACACAGGGCCTGGAGGGTGCTGAGTGCTGCTTGGGGCGGGGGCGCGGGGCTGTCTCGACAGGGAGCTTGAAGTAGTTAGTCTGTGTCAGGGACCTGCGGTCCGCCTGGACTGGAGCCTCGTGCTGACGCCAGTGGACCGGCGTGTGCATCAGCCCCTGTTGTGGCCGTGTCGCGTGGTGCACGCCTCGCTCTGACACGCTTCTCTCCTCTTCCTGCAGAGCCTGCAGATGCTCCCCCAGCAGCGGAAAGCCATAGCCAAGTTCAAGGAGCCAGCGCACGCGCTGGCGTTCCAGCAGAAGTTCCACAGGTAGCGTGGGGTCCCTGGGGCCAGACGAGGGTGGGCTGGCTGCAGGGCACGGTGCGGAGCGCGCCGTGGGCGGTCCCGCGGGGGGGCGGGGGCTTCACGTGTGTGCTGTGTGGCCTCCCGCAGGCACATGATAGACCTGTCCCACATCAACGTGGCCCTGATTGTCGAGTGACCTCCGCGGACGGACTGACCGGGACGCCGCACACACACTGTGGAACTCCTCCGGAGCTGCGCGCAGAGGCCCCGCGAGCCGAGTCTCTCCATCCACAGCCCTGCCAGGCCGTTGTCTGAGACGCCCGACGGCCCAGAGTCGATTCCAGAAGAGCTGGACTTGCGGGACGTGGCAGACTCGAGTCGCTGTTAGAGCGGTCACGTTCTGTCGCCACCAGAAAGAACTGCAGTGTGGCTTTCTTTTGTTCTCCAAGTGCTTACCGTGCATGTAGACGTTGTTCTTTGTGATCTTCCTGTGTGGCCGATCCCAGTGACTAGAGTCAGGAGAGACCATCACTGTCACAGTCTCAGTACTTTTCACAGCAAAGAATATTTGATAATGGTTGCGCTTATCTTCAGTGCAGGCTAGACGAGTGTCTTCTCACCCAGCTTCACTCGCGTTCCTTTCCCAGAAGGCCTTCCAGGGCTCTTGTGGAAACGTAGAGGCAAATTCGGGTGGCGATATCCTGGGAAGCAGGGCGTGCGGGTGGCTGGGAGTGGTGCCAGTTGTGCGGCAGATTCTGCTTCTTGTAAATAGTCCCAGAGCGCCAGCCCAGTTCCAGAGGGAAAGCCCCTTTCTACACTCTGCCCAGACACCATGCAGACGCTGGTGGGCGCTGGCGTGAGCCCCCGGGCTGAGTACAGGTTTTGGGGCCCCGCTAGGGGAGGCTAGGCCAGGGGAGGCTAGGCTAGCCAGAAGCTTGAAAGGGCCTGTTTGGCTTCTTCCTCTTTTTAGACACAGCCCCAGGAGGCATAGTCATGGCACCGGCTCTGGGGTACATACGTGACTGTTGGGAAGCCTGGTGGTCACTCCTGTGACGAGCGCTTTCTTTTCTGAAGGCCTTTTGAGCAGGGGCTGCTCGCACGGGCGTGTGGGTGGGCGGCTCCGGGGCTCGGGGTAGCTTCACGCAGGTGAGACGTTCGCTCCCCATAAAGTCATCTTCAGCAGAATCCGTTCTGGGCAAACGATGACGGAAGTGCCTTACTGCATTTGTGCTCACGCAGGAGTCTCACTGTTTGGGTTTATTCTAACAGGGGCTGAACTGTTGGAGCAAATGATAACTGGGGCATACTCAGACTTTTTAGCTGAATTTTATACGTAAGATTTCCTGTCACATTTATTAGTAGAATTAAGGGAAACAGACGCCTGTTGCTGGTTAGCACAGTGAGGCCCCTCAGCAGGGCACCCCTTTCTCAGCTTTCTCGTGGGGAGCTGAGACACAGGTCATGTGATCTTGTATTTTCTTGTTTTCACAGTTGAAATTTTATGTTTTTCAAATTAAGTCACCAGAACTGCAGGGGCGTGTTGAGACCCACGAGCCTCTGTAGCGCTGCCTCCACAGTGCGCCACGTGCTAGAGGGAGCCTGCAACGTGAAGGTGGGTGCTCATGGCCGCTGCTCGGAGGCTGCAGTTCAGGAAGCTGTAGGCCCTGGTGGAACATGCTAGATCGCCTCTCGCTGGGGGCGCCCGGCCACTGTGTGCCCGCCCCCCGCCCGTCCTCACAGGTAGTTGCAGGTGTGTTCACACGAGCTTGGCTCATGCGGCTCAGTCCAGAGAGAGCTGGGTTGAAGCGGCAAGTGGGATACTGCAGGCACCGTGCAGGGGCCGATCCAGGCCACCTACCCCCCCACGGGAGGCAGGAGTCTCACAGTTAAGGGACTCGTTCAGGGCTTGATGGCGCAGTAAAATGAGCCTGCCGATTTTACCGCTTTTTGAAATAGTCTGAGTGTGCTATGACTTTGAAGCTAAAAATCTGCCCGTTGTCTCCATAACGTAGCTAGGCACCCTTTTTTCTGGTTAGCGATAAAGAACTAGCTAGGCACCGTTTTTTCGAGTTAGTGATAATGAACGAATCCTGTTTGGGCACCTTGTTCACGGCAGCCCTCATGGCTACCCTAGGGCTGCCTTTGTGTTGTCTGAGCCCGACATGGTGCCCCGGGATGCGTGTGCATCTGTAACTGTCTGCACACACCCGGAACACGCTTTCTGTGGATAGAACATTCTTGAATGGCCATTGGCTAAGTCGGCCAGGCCTTCTGTCAAGGCCTGGTTAGAGGTTCCCTGTGGTCACCTCCTGACATGCTGGGCCTGTGGGCACGGGCTTTCAGTGCCGGCCGGGCCTGGGGACGCAGCCTCGGTTTCCTTGAGGAAACTGGGAAAGGAAGGAGCAAAGTTAGGAAGGAGCGCTGTTGCCGCCTCGCGCAGTGCAGCGCAGTCCGCCCTCCGCGCGCTGAGCCCCGGGAGATCTGCTGCAACCATTATCTCTGTTCTTTACTCATCACGCATTCAAAGTGAGATGCAGAAGCAGTTAGCACACCATGTGAATACGGACCTTTTAAAATTAAATCGTTCTGGGAAATGCTTTCAGTTCAGCAACATCGTAGCTATTTGTTAGTTCTTTTGTGTTGTCTTATCAAAGTTTAATGGATACAGTTCCATAATGTTGATGTGTTTGTGTGTATATTCGATTTTTATAAAGACGGTAGTAAGTCAATACGTTTATCCTGACCTGTGTATTATTTGTTCACAAATCCAAGAAGCCAGTGAACATCATTATATCTCGTAAGGTAAAGACTCCAGTGATTATGTGGAGCCCCGGTGCCCTTTCTTTTCATATTATCCTGTTTCGGTTTTAATGCTGTAATATAAGCTCAGTGGGCCACTTACTGAGCTGACTTGCGTTTCCCTTGGTCTGGCCACATCTGTTACGTCTTACATGATACCCTTCTAAGGGAAAAGTACTAGCTCTTT
>SJYF01000810.1:1103667-1114498 GCA_006410515.1 Procapra przewalskii | reverse complement strand
TAAGGCCCAGGTCTCGTCCTTCTTGTTTGAGGCAGGGGGCCGGCAGGCTCAGGAATGGGACTGCGCCACACAGTTCCCTGTTGATCCGAGTCGCCCTTGGCCTTCCCCTGGGCTACTCCCACTTGGAAAATTTCTGCCCTTGATCAAGTACTGCACGCAATTATCTCGTTTCAGTCTTAAGTCAGATCAGCACTGCTGGCTTCTGGGTGGAATTTGGATTTTCCCCTGCTTGGCCTTGCTTCATTTCAGACAGTTCCTGACTCGGGAAGCAGACCCACCTGCCCTGCCAAGGGTTGCCAACAGGGACGCGCCAGAGGCGGGCGGGGCCTGGCTTCCCCGCCCAGGTTGTGCCTGAGTGTGCGGCATCTCCGCTGCAGAGGCCGGCTCTTCCTCAGGATGGCATTAAGCTGTGCTGGCCCGCACTCCTCTCTGTGAGGCTCGCACTGCCCTTGGTTCCCCGCCGGCCCCAGGGCTGGTGACGCACCACCCCGGAGAAAAGCCAGTCCCACTGTGTGCCCCGCCTGTGTGCCCTGGAGGTCCCAGCCCGGTGGGCACCCACCCTCATGGGCACGTGCCATCCTTTCAGTTTTGAGAAAAAGCATTATTTTTATTCCTGCAGAAGCTTCACCTTGAAACTGAAAGAGTGGTTCCCATCCCCATCTACAGATTCCTGATGCCCCATCCCGGTTAACACTCCATCGCGTGGGAGGACAAGCAGCCGGAACAATTTATTACCGTCATTTCTACGTCCATTCCGCTTTCCATTTTGATATTAAATTATCTGCCATAAAGTGGGAGGAATTATGGTCTGTGGGCTTTTCCCTTCTCCCTGCTGTTTATGTGGACAGGCTGCTGGGAAGAATGCTCCTTCTCGACCAGAGGATGTGGCGGGTCAGGAAGTCGGAGGGTCACACCCCTGAGTCACTTTCTGCTTCTCCATCGGCCAGTGTTTGCCTCGTTTCTGCCCGGAGGAGGCGTGGGCGTGGATGGCCCTTTGTGTGGACCACATGAAGCTTCCAGTCTATTCCAGGAACACAGGAGGCGGGCATGCTGAGCAGCGATGCTGTCGGGGTGGAAGGACCTCTGGTGGCTGGGACGTGGGGACAGGTGTCCCAGAGCTGTGGGCAGAGTTTCCCAGAAGGATGGTCAGCACAGCCCTGAGGTGGGCAGCAGCTGGAGAGGGAGGAGGATGCTGGAAGTAGGGAAGCCAGGGCGTGAGCTTGGAGCCCCAGCCAGGGCCCCGCCGGGCTGAACAGACAAGCGGTCACCCCAGGCTTGCACCAGGAAGACAGAGGGCCAGGAACCCCTCATCGTGGACCCACTGCTTTGAGCCTCACTCAAGAGGTGAAGCTGACGACGTGAGATGTCCTTGGAGGTGAGGACTTTCGGGTTTATGTGGGGGGCTGTCATGCAGGGCCCCCCCCAGGTCGCAGCTGTGCGGGGTGGGCTCGGGGCCCCTGGAGCTCAGAGGAGCCGCGTGAGTGCCGTTCTTTGTCCCCGGCATGCGGGCTCTGTCTTACACACGTGGGCTGGAGGCCTTTGTGGGTCCCTGCTGACCAGATGTTGGACAGAAGGGTCTACAACGCCTCTACTTAGTAAAGGGGCCTCTTTCTTCTGGGCAGGGGGCTTTGGGGGGCTTCTCCTCCCCCACATCCAGACACTGCCCAGGTCCTGGAGCAAGTTTAGGGTGTCCAGAAGTAACCGTCCACTGGCAGTGGCTGAGAACGGCCCCCTAGTTGCCACCCCAGGCCTGGCAGAGGTTACTCACTCTTTCAGGACGGCACCAGGCCATCTGGGTCAGCAGAAGGGTGTTGGTCCCGGAGCCACCTTGGTGTCGGGCTGGTTATTTTGGCCCTGTGCCTACAGTTCCTCCATACCAGTGTTAGGGTTCTTGTGGGGGTTAAAGTGATCCAGAAAACCTCCTAGCTGGGGGCCTTGATGCTAGCCCTCAGTAGGCAGGTGTCAGTTATAATTCTTCAGTTCTTAAAGCACCTCTGAGATAGTCTTTATTATCCCCATTTTATGGGTGAGGACAATGGGGCTCAGAGAGGCGAGGTGATCTCCCCAGGCCACACCGCTGGCGACCTGCGTTTGGGTCCCTGACGCTCGGCGGTCTCGGTTTTGTCTCTAGGCTCCTCTGTGCATTCTGTACCCTGGCACCTCTTTCCGAGCATCTGAGCAGCCCAGCCCGGTGCCCCTTGCCCCTCCCTCCTGGCTCCTCTCCCCCTTTGCTGTCCCCAGGGACCACCGATCTGTGATTTGAGGTCTTTGCTGCCGATTCTGAGTGTGGGTCCCTTCTGTCTCACTGGCTCAGCTTCCTCCTGGATGAACTGGAAGTGACCACAGGGGCTGATTCCTGGGTCGCCAAATGGTCACAGAACGTCAGTGTCCAAGGATGGAGCCCAAGGTGAGGGGGACCCCGGGCTTGCAGGTGCCTCCTTGCGGGCACTCAGGATGGGAGGGTCAGGCTCCAGGAAACACGGAGGATTCGAAGGCTCGACTTTCAGGCAGCCTCACCAAGGGAGGTCTAGCTGGTCAGTATGCTTCCAGCAGGACTGAAGCAGCTCGTCGTCAGAGACCGCAGGGCCCCTGGGGTGCCTGGAGCCTGTCGTGCACAGCTGTGCAGACCTCTGAGGCTCTGAGACCTAGGGCTCCTCTCTCCCGGGGCAGGGAGGAATTCAGGAGGAGACAGAGCGTTTTAAATGACCTCATCTGCTACCCACTCTCAGGCTCCAAAGACAAAGCTGACGTCAGCTCATATTTGCAATCATTTTTCCTCTTTCCTGCAAAACGGTCCCTGCTGCTGGGAGAGCATTTGGCAGCCGGCCCCGTTGTGGGCTCGCCAAGGCACAGTTCCATCCCTGGGAGCATTTCTCAAGTGCCCACCGTGGGGGCGGGGAGGCCGTGGCTCCCCAGCAAGGGTCTCTGATGCGGCTGGGGCCTCTCCAGGCCCGGGTCTCAGGGGGCACCTGGCGCTGCTCCCCCCAGACCTGGAGAAGCACCGAAGAGCTGGGTCTTCTCTGACCCTGGAAAGGGCCCTCAGGGTGGTTGGGGGGGAGGATTGCTGCCAGGTTTGTCTGGTGGAGGAGCTGAGACTGCCTTCCTGCCCTCTGAGCAGGCATGTCTTGGCATGGACCCTGGGAAGGAGGCCGGAAAGGGTTGGGGCCAGGAGACCCAGGGTCCTCCCCAGGAGTGGATGGTGGGGCTCAGTGTCTCCCGGCCGGGAGGGCGAGGCAGAGAGGCAAGTGGTCACGTCGGCCCAGCCAAGTCACCGGGAGTTTGTAGAAAATCCACCCCCTGAGTGATTGCTCCAATTTTGTAAGTGCATTTCCACCACAGAGCAGCCCCCTGCAGACCCATAAATAGTAAGCTGTGAAATGTCTCTGTGTTGCCAGATTGCTGTCCCCAGTGCGGGCAGTGGAGAGGGGGCCTGGGCCTGTCCAGCCAGCAGGCGTGTCCCAATCCTCACCTTCTCAGGCTCCCGAGAGGCTCCTGTCCCCGCCACTCCCCCCCCATCCAGGCCACCCTTCCCCGGGCTCCTGACTTCACCCCATCATAAGGGCTGCACACAGATGTTCAGGCTATATCTCAAGCTCAGGGGTTCCTACAGGAAAGACAGTCACCTGTTGACCCGCAAATGTTTATGGGTAGGTCCGTGCCAGGACCTACCTGCTCAGAGAGCGTGACCACGAGCTCAGCTCTTTTACTGGGCAAGCCTGGCAGCAATGCCCATGAGCACCCTTTGCCCGGAACATGGAACAGTTAAGATGCTGGCTCACGAGGAAGCATTATAGCACAGGCTTGCAATCGTGCGTCTCATCTTCATTCAAAATGCACGTGAACCGCGCCCACTGAGACCAGTGCCGGGGACATTGGGGGCCAATGTTTACTCAGTGGGAAGAATATGGAACTTTCTTATCTGGTCCCCTGTCCTGAGGCCAAGGAGACGCGCCCCACCCACCAGGGGCAGCCCAGCTCTATCGATTGGTGACTCAGGCTTTACCCGTGAGGGTGCGATTCTGCAGGCTGCGAACATCTGCTCTGCTGCGAACAGCCTGCCTCAGCCCTGCGTACACGCCCCACTGCACAGGCGCCCACGATGGCTCTCCTCACGGCCCTGTCTTCGTCCTGAACGTGATTTCAGGGGCACAGACTCCTGGACTGTTGAGTTCTGTTTGCAGTTTAAAACAGTGAAACGCAAACTTCCACTTGCGAATGAACTGGGGTTTAGCGCGCTGACTAGCGTGGGTCGCCGCCCTGCCTTTCTGGAAGGCCACCGACCACACGAATTCAGGTGGCGCAAAGCTGGTCCGAGGCTGCTCTTCAGGGCTAATCTCAATCCTGATGGGTGGCTGTCCCTTCAGTGGGTCCCAGTTCAGATGGCAGGGACGCCCGAGTGCACGGCCTCTCGCCTCCTTGCAGCTCTGCAAGAGCTTGACTTGGCAGGTGCAAGAAAACCTACAGGCCAGTGAGCTGGGCCCTGGGCCCACCCTCTGAATCTGCCCGCCTGGACGCTTAGGGCCTCTGCGCCTCAGGGACTCATCTGTGAAGAGGGCCGCCAGCCCCTGCCCCTCGGGTCCCGTGAGGGTTCTGTGAAGCTGCCGGTGAAGGCGGGCAGGGAGAGAGCAGGGGCTTCGTGGCCACTGGGTCCATCCGCGCCGGGTTCTGGCGTCGCACGTCCCCGGAAGCCCGAGGTGACCGCAGAGGCCGACTCTCCAGGGGTCGCTGGCCCTGGGCCACAGGCCGCCCTCCACCGCCCCCCACCCTCCCACGAGCCTCCTCAGTCTCACGGGTCTGTGTCTCCACGTGCCCGCCTCGCTGGGTTTTTGATGTGTTTTCTTTGTTTCCTGGGGCTTTTTGAGGAGAGAAGACACTTTGTAAAAGTCTTTTAAACCACCTGAAATACTTCAAAGTCAGTTCTCGGCTTTCCACCTTTATCTGGAGATGCACACGGCCGTGGCTGGCTTCTCGAGGAGACGGCGGGGCGAGGCTGGCCCGATGTGGCCGCAGACTGACGATCAGGAGGCCTCCCCACGTGTCCGCAGGGCATGGCGGCTGGCCTCCCGTGTCCCCCTTCCCCTGCGCCCCTTCAGGCCGCTCGCCGCCCCAGACACGGCCCCGGTCTGGGGCCCCAGGATGCCCATGCACTGGGGTGGCCTCGTGGATTTGGGGCTCACAGAGGCATGGCTCACAGGGGCCTCCAGAGGCCTCCTGGCCTCGCCCCCTCACGGGGGTCTCTACACAGCAGCTCTGATGGGCCCCTCGACCCCAGGCACGCATCAAGGACTTGCTTTGGCAAACAAGAGCGGATCTGGGGCTGCCGACTCCTGCACTCGCCCCACCTGGCCTGACGGGCCATGGCCGTTCCTCTGGAGCCCCAGTCCAGATCCTCACGCCCTGGGGTGCGCCTTTCCTGGCAGAAAAGGCAAATTTCTCGCTGAGCGGGTGGGTGTGTGACCCTCTAAGACGGGGGGGTCAGAGGGGCATCTTCTTGCTTCCTCCAAGGTGGTGGCCCTGGGGTCCCCTCGGGAAGGGTTAGGGCACTGTGGGCCCAGGTCCCCTCCATGCAGCTCCTTCCCTCCATCCCCTCTGCGTCCCCGACCCTGAGGCCCCAGCCAGGCCTTCACAGTGCTCGGCCCTGGGCCCCCTGCCTTTCCCCCTCCTCCGCTCCACGTGAGCACCCTCCTGCACCCCGATTAACCAGGTTTAGCTGTTGGGTACAGCCTCAGGCTCAGAGATGCCCACCATGGTGCTTAAATGAGCCCGGGAGTTATTCCTCTCACATGCAGAGGCCTGCAGATCTCTGCTCCCCCAGACGGACGTGAGCTTCTGCTCTGTCTGGCCCAGGCTCATCTGCAACCACACTCCGGCCATGGAGGAGGGGACGGGAGATGAGATGCGATGGTCGCAAAGGTGGTGACAGGGTTGCAAGGTCACTTCCCTTCACGTTCCACCGGGGAGAGTCCTGCCTGCTCGGACTGAGCTCTGGGGAGGGGGCACGTGGCCTCCACTGAGGCCAGGGCCGAGAGGCCCTGTGTGAAGGGAAGGGTGGGGTATCGGGCTTGATCGAGGCTCCAGCACCACGGTCCTCGCCTCTGGTCTTTCCTGCAGGTGCCCTGTTCCCACAGGGATTTTCCCAGAGTGCCTTGTGCGGTGGGGGAGGGGGGATGCTCTGGGAGGCCGTTTGTTCTCTCGCTTCTGCTGGCAACTCTGGTCACAGGATTCAGCCTGATCAGCCAGAAGAAAGCTGGCCGCCGAGGCTTCCTGTGGCCCCCGGAGAGCTCCCAGGCCTCCTGGGGGTTGGTGGAGGCCGAATGGTGGGCGTCCCTTTCAGCCTGTGTTTCTGATGCTTGGACGTGGTGCTGTGGTTCGATCCTGGCAAGGACCTGGAGCAGGCAGCACCCAGGCTGTGTCCTGACGTCTGTTGCGAGCCCCGCCACCCTCGGTCGCCTCCGCATTGCTCACTCTCTTCCCATCCCCGTTGCCAGGGCTCTACAGCCCACGTCCTGACAGCCTCTGTGCATGCCTCTTCACCCAGACCCAGCTCCCAGGCCCCCAGCTTTCAGCCTCACCAGGGGAAAATGTCAGTGCCTGTCCAGAAGAGTCAAAGGGTCCATCCCCCTGGAGGAAGGCCATGGTGCTCCCTGTACCCCGGGGAGGGCCAGGGGAGGGCCAGGGGAAGTGTCCATGCGGGAGGTGGTCCCAGGAGTCTGGTGAGTGAGGAGCAGCTGGGGGGCTGTGTACAGGAGGATGGGGCTCCGATCTGTGAGGCAGGGACGCCCCTGGAGTTGCCTCTCGGTGGGGAGGGGGTGGGCCTCTGCCCGGAGCTGTCCTCCGCTGGCCGAGGGAGGGGGCTGCCTCTGGGGGCGTCTCAGAAGAGCCGGGGGAACAGCACAGAGAGCCCCCGACGGCGGGGAGCGGCACGGAGCTGTCCAACACCATGATGGAGCCAGGCAGCCAGAGAAACCCCCGCACTCCCCTGCCAAAGACAGGCTCCACACGCTCAGAGAGAACTGTCGCCCAGACTCTGACGCCAGGCAAGACCGCCTGCCACGCTCTGCTCCCCGTGTCTCACGCCACTCAGAGGATTTTGCGTCTGGTTTTCGTGTGTAGATGCTATTTTCCAGTCTGTCCTGGGAAAATTCATAACCCCACTGTCCACTTGTCTCCCTCCCACCCAGGGCAGAGCACAGGCGATGGGCTCCCAAGACCAGGGTCCTTTACGATCGGAGAGGGGACTTCTCACAGAAACTTAGAACGTGGCATTTCACTCTAGCATCTCGGATGCAAGGAACATTCCCCCTCAGTCAACAGGGGGCCCTGAACATGGATTCACAGAGATTTAAACCACTGGTCTGAAGGGAACAATCTTTACACAGTCATCATCATATCAATGCACTTAATGTTTTAAAAACTTTTATTTATCTTTGATAATCAACCTAGGAATACAGCCCAGAAGACTTAATTATGGCTTCAGGAGTGAATGCCAGTGTTAGTATCCCTGACAGTGTGAAATAAAATCGGCAAAGTGGTAGAGAGAGCAGAGGGGAGGGAGAGGGAGGCGCCCCTGCCCCTGGTCTGTAGAGTGGGTGTCAAGAGACGCCTGGACCGCTGGCAGAAGGGACAACGTGTATCATCTCAATGTATCAACTCGAGTCAGAGGAGAACTGAAACTATTGGATAGTAACACAGCCACAGCTACTGGGACTTCCCTCATGGTGCAGTGGATAGGAATCCGCCTACCAGTGCAGGGGACGCAGGTTCGATCCCTGGTTGGGGAAGATCCCACGTGCAGCAGAGCAACGAAGCCCCTGCACCACAGCTACTAAAGCTCGAGTGCCCTGGAGCCGCTGCCCCGCAACAAGAGAAGCCGCCGCGATGAGACGCCCCTGCACTGCAGGGAGGGGTAGCCCCAGCTCGCCCCGACTAGAGAAGATCCCAGTGCAGAGATGAGGATGCAGAGGTGCCAACCCCCCCACCCCACAAAAACCCAAAACCCAAAAAACAAACCTGCGTAGCTACCATATGACTGGGGGGGGTCTTGAGAAGCAGTGAGTGAGGGGCCCTTTGCTTGTCTCGAGCGGCTGAAGACTTGAAGGAATAGAGGCTGTCCTGACGGGACAGACAAGGTGTGTTGTTTACAAACATGCTCAGGAGTGTCAGTTTTGCAGCTGTGAGGGAAAGTTATTTCCAGCTCGTGTTGACTGGGGGGCTGGGGGTGGAGGTGCAGCCTCGGCTGTGCTTTCGGCCCGGGAGGCAGCCTCCACTGGCACCGAGGATCTGTGTCCCTAAGATGAGCCGGTGCTGGAATGTGTGGCCCGGCCCCTCCTCCTGCGGGCCCCCTTGGATGCGGCAGCCACCTCCCAGGCCAGTCAGTCAGGTCAGTTCAGTTCAGTTGATCAGTCGTGTCTGACTCTGCGACCCCATGAGTTGCAGCACGCCCAGCCTCCCTGTCCATCACCATCTCCCGGAGTTCACTCAGACTCACGTCCACCGAGTCCATGATGCCATCCAGCCATCTCATCCTCGGTCGTCCCCTTCTCCTCCTGCCCCCAATCCTTCCCAGCATCAGAGTCTTTTCCAATGAGTCAACTCTTCGCATGTGGTGGCCAAAGTACTGGAGTTTCAGCTTCAGGATCATTCCTTCCAAAGAAATCCCAGGGCTCATCTTCAGAATGGACTGGTTGGATCTCCTTGCAGTCCAAGGGACTCTCAAGAGTCTTCTCCAACACCACAGTCCAAAAGCATCAATTCTTCGGCACTCAGCTTTCTTCACAGTCCAACATCCATACATGACCACAGGAAAAACCATAGCCTTGACTAGACGGACCTTTGTTGGCAAAGAAACGTCACTGCTTTTGAATATGCTGTCTAGGTTGGTCATAACTTTCCTTCCAAGGAGTGTCTTTTAATTTCATGGCTGCAGTCACCATCTGCAGTGATTTTGGAGCCCCCCAAAAATGAAGTCTGACACTGTTTCCACTGTTTCCCCATCTATTTCCCGTGAAGTGATGGGACCAGATGCCATGATCTTCGTTTTCTGAATGTTGAGCTTTAAGCCAACTTTTTCTCTCCTCTTTCACTTTCATCAAGAGGCTTTTTAGTTCCTCATCACTGTCTGCCATAAGGGTGGTGTTATCTGCATATCTGAGGTTATTGATATTTCTCCCAGCAATCTTGATTCCAGCTTGTGCTTCTTCCAGCCCAGCGTTTCTCATGATGTACTCTCCTGGGTCAGAGGTCAACAAACCTGGCTGGCCACTCATTTTTAGGTGACTGTTGAATTGAGCAGTTTTTCCATTTTTAGATGATTGGAAAAAATCAAAAGTTTAGAAATAACCCATGCCATGTGAAAATTATATGAAATTCAAATTTCAGTCCCTAAATCACATTTTATTGCAAAAAAAATTCAGAAGGTTCTAAAAGGCAAAACTTGAATTTGCTATAGGCTGGCCGCTGTTTGTACACTACTTACACTGTATGAGGTATTATAAACAATATAGAGATGATTTAAAGCATGGGAAGGATGTGCATAGGTTATATGCAAATACAGTGCCATTTTATGTGAGAGCCTGGAACATCCTTGGATATTGGTGCCCATGGGAGTCCTGGGTCCACTGCCCCCCGCAGACACCTGGCGACAGCTGTTTGCCACCTGCCCTTCACGGGACAGGCTTGCCCGTGTGCTCCATAGGGGTGGGCATTCACCTGGCCCTCCCCAGCAGGAGGATTCATCCATTCGCTCATGTATGCCTTCATCCTGCAAACGTCTAATGAGCACTGACTTCATAAGAGGATCCACCCCCTGGAGATGTTGGTGCCACAAAAGTCTATGAAAGATGTGTTTCCTCCTCAAGAAGAGCAGGTTTGATCTAGCCATTCAGGCCCCCTCTGTCTCAGACTGGGCCCTTCCTGCGGTTCCCCCACCATCCGCTGTCATCAAGCCTGGGGTCCCCAGGGGATCAGCAGCGTGAGTTCGGTCTAAATTCAGCTTTTCCAAAGAGAGGCATATCCTGGAGGGGGAGTGGGTCCCATTTTCCTCTGGGGAGTTCAGAGACCCAGATGTTGCTGGACAGGGCATCTTCGTGGGTCCCAGGCGGTGTCTCACTTACCGAAGAGTCCCCGAGGGCGTGAAATAGACCAGCCAAAGAGCCCCCTGACCCTCAGCCCCTCTCCAAAGCAGGTCTGACTTGGTTTACAAACATTTCATGGCGTTGTTCACACACAGATGGGGAGAATGGAAGGCCCAGAATTAATGACCCGAGTTTGCGGGGGAAAGTTCTCAAGCAGGTGCAGTGTGAGGGCCACGATCTGATGGGGGTTCAGTGCGCTCAGCCAGGAGGGGCAGCCAGGACGGAGTTGGGGGGTGGTGCAGGGGTTTCCAGCTGCTGCAGGCGGTCTTCCCACCACCTGAAGAGGGGCCGCTCCTGGGGGCAGGTGGGCTTTAAAAACGTCTTGTCCTCCACCCAGTCCTGTCCCACATCCCACCTCCATCATGGTCCAGAGGTCATTTGGGGCAGAGGTCATCTTCCCGAACCGGGCACGGCCTCCATCATTCTCCTGTACCCTGAAAGGAGCGATGAAGTCAATGCGCCTCCGTCAGCCGTGTCTGCTCCTGGTGGGGTGAAGGAGAGGCGCCCGTCTTCACACACAGGCAGCGTCGCTTGTATGAAGGGGCCCCCGGAGCCTGGGTTTCAGCGACGCCTCTGCCCGCTTCCTCACCGCCTCCCCTTCCCCGGGGCTGATCCAGGCGCCCTCTCTGCCCCAGACGCGCCGACTCCCCCGCTGAGCGCAGCGCACGTGCCGCTCTGCGGTCCCGTCTCTCCGGGAC
>SJYF01000810.1:1088127-1103655 GCA_006410515.1 Procapra przewalskii | reverse complement strand
CGGCTCGCGCCGGGCTTCGCCGCCGTCCTCGCCCCGGGGCTTCCGGGTGGCCAGGCACGCCGGGCCGGGCCGCGCGGGGAGCGCTCGGGGGCTCGCCTCCCCGGGCGGTGGAGGCCGCCCGCGCTCCCTCGCGCCCTTCCTCGAGCTCCGCTACTTTCCCGCGGAATGGAGCCTCTCCCAGTCCTGCGGGCTGGAGTCCAGGCCTCAGACGCGCGCAGGGCGGGCTCCGCCTGACGCCTCTCTGCTTTTCTCCCCGTGTCCTCACGGCGTCACCCCTCTGCGTGCCCGTGTCCTGATCTCTT
Source organism: Procapra przewalskii (assembly GCA_006410515.1). Taxonomy (NCBI): domain Eukaryota; kingdom Metazoa; phylum Chordata; class Mammalia; order Artiodactyla; family Bovidae; genus Procapra; species Procapra przewalskii. Next base: position 1,103,353 of record SJYF01000810.1, on the reverse strand, counting down.
ACAAGGACACCAGTCAGATTAGACCAGGGCCCACCCGCGTGACCTCATTCACCTTAATCACCTCTTGTAAGGCCCCATCTCCAAATGCAGGCGCTGAAGTCCAGGGGTTAGGACCCTGACACGTGACCTGGGGTGGGGGTGTGTGCGCAACTCAACCCGTAACAAATTCTGAAAATAGATGAAGTTGAAGCTATTATTTGAAGACACATCCTTAAGGCCAATGAGTTTTTCTAAAAATTAATTTATTTATTTTAATTGGAGGCTAATTACTTTACAACATTGTGGTGGTTCTTGCCATACATTGACATAAATCCCCCATCCTGAACACCCCTCCCTCCACCCTCCCACCCCATCCCTCAGGATCATCCCCGAGCACCGGCCCTGAGCACCGTCTCATGCCTCCAACCTGGACTGGCGATCTGTTTCACATATGGTAATATGCAGGTTTCAATGTTATTCTCTCAAATCACCCCACCCTTGCCTACTCCCACGGAGTCCAAAAGTCTTCTTTACATCTGTGTCTCTTTTGCTGTCTCGCATATAAGGTCATTGTTACCATCTTTCTAAATTCCATATAGATGTTAATATACTGTATTGGTGTTTTTCTTTCTGACATAACTTCATTCTGTATAATAAGCTCCAGTTTCATCCACCTCATTAGAATTAATTAAAATGAATTCTTTTTAATTGCTGAGTAATATTCCATTGTGTACATATACACAAAGGCCAATAAGTTAAAAAAATATATCACTCAGATGGATACTAGGCATCTCATCATTCAGGAAATGCTGCATTTTGGAATTAGAAGGGTAACAGCGAGCTCTGTGTGTCCATAGACGGTATGGTCCAGAATGCTTAAAATGCCAATTTCTTTTTTTTAAGATAAGAATGGATATAAACATGACCTGAAGCAACCCCATTGGAGGCGAGTCGACCTCCCAGCGCCCTGCTGGGGTGTCTGGCCTCCAGTGACTGGGGAAGCAGCTGAGCACACCTGCTGCCTGGGAGGAGATGGGCAGGGAGGCGGCAGCTCTTGCCTCCGGTCTTGGATGACGGGGACTTTGGCTGGGGGCCTGGGCGCCTGGTCTCCCGTCTTTCCTGCACCCCCACTCCTGTCTGGCTGGCTGTGGAGTCCTGACCCTCCCCAGCAGGAAAGCTGGGTGGCGTTGCCCCCAGCCCTTCAGCTGGTCTCTGCCCCTCCTGGGCAACCAGGGGCCGCTCACGGGTGGACCGATGCTCCTTCTCTCCACTCCTCGTAGAATGACACTCCTCTTAATCCCTTTTCAGTATTTCTGGACAATCAGCCCAGGTTTTGTGTTGCCAAATTACAGCTACCCCTCCCCAGACTGGAATCCAGGAGTGTTTTTGTCTAGAACAGTCGCCGAGTCCCAAGGAGTGAAAATCTTTTGAAGAGGAGTATCAGATACACTCTCTCAGCTGGCAACTGCCTATGTTTTATTTACAGCTTCACATTTCCTTAGTTCCGAGGATAATGTTATTTTTGTCCTGAAAATTCAGCCTTCCTATTAATAACAAATGCAAACCCGTGGCCATATCCTGCCGCCGTTCCGTGCTCAGATCAATGGCAGGATGCTGCTTCTGCTGTGTGTGTGTGTGTGTGTGTGTGTGTGTGTGTGTGTGTGTGTGTAACTGAGAAAACATTTTGTTTTGCTGTGTCTAGCACTCTTTAGGTATGATCTGTCCAGAGTGCTTGAAATGGGTCCCGATAGCTTTTCACCCTCTTGGTTTGCTTACCACCAAGTATAGATGACTCACAGGAATTTTAGTCCAGTTTTTAGAGGCAGAATTTTGGAGGTTAAAGAAGATGTTAGGACTGTGGGCTTTTGCAGCCTCACCGCAGAGATGAAAAGGAGGAAGGAAGAGGCCTTGGAGGCTGCAGGGCCTCTGTGAGTTAGCAGCATAGTCGGTGCTGGGACGCTGGGACCCTCTTCTCGGTGGGACATTTCCTCTTTGCTGATGGTTCCTTGACTGAAGCATGGTTTCATGGAGTTGGCCATCCCGCAGCGGAGTCTGCTCTGTGGACCGTCCGTGATGTTAAGGGACGCAGAGCCAGGGCGTCGAGAGGGAATTGTTTGCATGACCTGGATTTCCGACCGCCTGGTCGTCCTGGTGGCGAATCGCAGCGCCTTCATTTTCCGATTGGTTCTCCCAGAGTAACTTTTATCTGGTAATTGCCCAGCTGCCCATGCTGTTATTGGTATTGGCGTCTCATGTGTGCACAGGGCTGGAACTGATTGGCTGAACTGCTGGATCAAGCCAGAAACATATAACCATACTTGAAGAATCCAATTAGACGTTTGGGGAAATAGCAGTCCCNNNTTGTACGATTCAGATAGGAAGCAATCTTGGAACCATCTGAAAACATGCACAAGCCCGCCGCTGCTCCCTGGAGGGAGGGAGTATCGATCTCGCGCTGCTTCTATTGATTTAATGTCACCTCTGTGATTTAATCATGTTTTCTTTCCTCTCTGTTTGCAGTCTTTCTTCTATTGTCTGCCATAAGCAGCCAAGGCCTTTCAGCCGCTGAGCTGGTCAAAATAACTTTGTTTTCCATTTGCATTGTTTTGAAGAAATGACTAAACTGCTCAGGGTGGGACACTGGTGGCTGTGTTTTGAGGGGTGTAGGATATCGCGGGGCTCCTGAGTCTTGGCCTTGGAGCCCCAGCCGCAGGGTTGGTGGGGGTCTCGGCCACGGGGGCGGGGGCGGCTTCCCCTTCAGCTCCGAGGGAAGCGCTTGCTCCGTGGACGATGCCCTTCTCGCCCCTCCTCCTCCCCCAGGCCACAGAAGCCACGGTCGAGACGGCTGCTCGCTCGGAATGAGGAGTGGTCCAAAGGGAGACTTCGGGACGTACTTTGTCTTGGAGTTGCTTTGATCGTTAGGATGACTCTGATCGGTGCTGGCGTGGCAGCCCTGAGGGGCGGCAGACAGCTGGGGGGCCGCTGAGGGCGGCGTGGGGGCCCTGGCGTCCGTGGGTCCCAGCCGGCCGTCCCCGACTCGTGCTGTCTGTCCCTGTCTGGGCAGAAGATCCCAAGACATGCAAGGGTGTGTTGTGTGGAGGGGATGAGAGTCTTCTCTGGAATGCCCCTGACTCGAGAGCTTTGCTTTAAGATTTTAAAAAGGTGCTTTTTCCTTTTTTAGAGAAACTTTTTCCTTTAGTTTTTTAGAAGCAATAGACGTAGAGAGGCAGACAGGGAGAGGGAGAGAGGGGATGAGAGAGAGAGAGGCAGGGAGGGAGAAATACCTACCTGGTTCTAATCAGCGATCTCCATGAATGTTGGCAAGGGCTGGCCTGGGGGTCCAGACCCTGTTGGGTCCTCCTTCCCTGGGGCCGAGACCTAGGGTCCCTGGGCTCTGAATCTGCCCTGACGGTGCTCAGGTATCTGTCTCCCTTTAGGCGGTACCCTCTGCCTTCCCCTCCTTCTTCATCCATGAACAGGATGAAATGCTACCTCCAACTTGACTAAACGTTTTAGCCCCAAACTCAGGAGATAGTGGAGGACGGAGGAGCCTGGTGTGCTGCCGTCTATGAGGTCGCAAAGAGTCAGATATGACTTAGCCACCCAACAACAGCAACTAAACCTTCTATTAGTTCAGAATCACTTAATAAAACAAGGTGTCGGAAAGAAGGAATAAAAATGGCATTTACTGTTTGGATGGTATGGATGAAGCCCTGTATGATAGTAAGTCCATGGGAGTGATCTAGTAGTATCCATGAACGTTTGTAGGGTCCAGTTCATTCATTACCATAAAGAAGAAGGTAAATAAATATGCCAGACATTCAAGAAGCTAAGACAGGAGCGAAGACAACAAGCACGAACAAAAGCAAGAAAAGCAGGGAAAGCAAATGACAGGCAGGAATGAGCCTGTTAGAAAACAGAGGGCTAGCAATCGGGGTCGCAAGGCCATAGCTGGCTGTTTGGGAAGAAATGATAGAAATAAAGACATCCAAAAAGTGAAATAAAAAAAACAAAATGTATAGCATTAGAAGATACAAATATATAGTATTGGAAAATGAGATCTGAATATGGAGATGTCATTATTAAGAGTAAACCCAAGATTGAATATGACCGTAATAGAATTCTCTGCCTGTAAATGTGTGGATTTTTCAGACACTGAATTGTTTTCTGGGAGAACACAGACACGCACAGCAGGCTCAATAAGAGGCCTAAAGCATGGATGGGCTGATGTCCTGGGAGTAAATTCTTCATGTTGTTGAAACATGCTACCAAGCTGGAAGCATAAGTCTGAGAGTTTTAGCAGCAGATTCTTTTAAACCTCCAGGGAAGGGATAATTTTCTTTAACGGATTATCTTTTTTAGAGCAGTTTTGGGTCACAGCAAACCTGAAGGGCACATGCAGAGATTTCCCACATACCCGCTGCCCCAACCCTGCACCGGTGGTTGCTCAGTCTATTGACTCAGAGTTGTGTGCAACTCTCTGCTGCCCCATGGACTGCAGCACGCCAGGCTCCTCTGTCCTTCACTATCTCCCCGAGTCTGCTCAAATTCATGTCCACTGAGTTGGTGATGCCATCCAACCATCTCATCCTCTGTCATCCCCTTCTCCTCCTGCCTTCAATCTTTGCCAGCATCAGGGTCTTTCCGATGAGTCAGCTCTTTGCATGAGGTGGCCAAAGGATTGGAGCTTCAGTTTCAGTCCTTCCAATGAATATTCAAGGTTAATCTCCTTTAGGATTGACTGGTTTGCTCTCCTTCAGTCCAAAGAAGTCTCAAGAGTCTTCTCCAGTGCCATAGCTCAAAAGCATTAACCACTCATGCATAACCTCTCCCATTACCAACTTCCCCCAGCACCAGCAAAAGCTTTTTTGTTCTTGTTTGTTTTTAACCAAGGTTGAATCTACACTGACTTCATTATCACCCAAAGTCCACAGTTTACATCAGGGCTCACTCTGGGGTTGAACACTCTGTGGGTTTGCTCGTGTATCCATTGTGGTATCACATGGAGCAGTTCTACTGCCCTGAAAATCTATGCTCATCCACTTAGTCCCCTGCCCCCAGTCCCGAGCCACCACCCGCCTCTTTGCTGTCTTCTGAATTTGCCTTTTCCAGGATGTCGTGTGTTTGGGGTCACAGAGTGTAACCTTTTGCAGACAGGTTTCTGTCTCTCCGTCATCAACATTTAAATTTCCTCCATGTCTCTCTATGGCTTGACAGCTCATTTCTTTTCAGTGCTGAATAATGTTCCATTGGGCTTTGCTGGTGGCTCAGATGGTGAAGAATTGGCCTGAATGCTGGAAACCTGGGTTTGATCCCTGGGTCAGGAAGATCCCCTGGATAAGGGAACGGCCACCCATTCCACTATGCTTGCCTGGAGAATCCCATGGACAGAGGAGCCTGGAGGGCTATAGTCCATGGAGTCACAAATCATCAGGCATGACTGAATGATTTTCACACTTTGCAACATTTCACTGTCTGGACCCACAACAGTTTATTTATCCACTGAAGGACATCTTTGTTGTGTCCAGGTTTTGGCGATTAAGAATAAAATGACTATAAACATTCACCTGCACATTTTTGCAGAGACATGAGTTTTCAGCTCCTTTGGGTAAATAGCAAGGAGAATGATCACTGGATTGTATGGTAAGAGCATGTTTAGTTTTGTAAGAAATAAATTGAAAGAGAATAAATGGCAAATGTTACTGAGACTATTAAGATAGTTTGTGCTCAGTAGGCTACTTACAGTGAAGAACATTAACCAGTAGGTGTTCTCCCTGTTCGCAACAACTGGTTGGAAAATTTAAGGGGAGAAAATACCATATTCATTATAGTATATAAATTGCCTTGGAATAAATTTAAGAAGCATACAGAACTCCTATAACAAACAATCAAAACATTTTCATTTAATGAAATGGTAAGATATGCCATGTTCCCAAATGTAAAAAATCATTATAATAGAGATATAGTTTTCTCATAATTAATTAAAAATAAAATATAACTCAAACAGAAACAGACTCACAGACATAGGAAAACAACTTACGTGAAGTGAAGATCGCTCAGTCGTGTCTGACTCTTTGTGACCCCATGGACTGTAGCCCACTAGGCTCTTCTGTCCATGGGATTCTCCAGGCAAGAATACTGCAGTGGGTTGCCATTTCCTGCTCCAGGGGATTTTTCCAACTCAGGGATCAGACCCGAGTCTCCTGCATTGCAGGCAGACTCCCTTTTTGCAGGCAGAATCTGCAGAATCTGCCTGCAAAAGGGGAGAGGAGAAGGGGTGGATTAGGAGTGTGAAAGCAACAGATTCAAACTACTATACACAGAACAGATACACGACAGTCACTCACTGCATGGCACTCGGAACTACGGTCAACATCTTGTAATAACCTACAGTGGAAAATGATCTGAAAAAATACGTATGTATGTAACTGAGTATATATAGTTTCATACATGTAAAAAGCTGGACTACTCTTTGCTATACACTTGAAACAGCACAATATTGTTCAGTTAAAAAAATATACCTATACCTGTTTGCAACAACTAGCTGGAAAATTTATTAAATATAAAAATACTTCAACTGAAAAAATACATCAGTTAAAAAATACTATATTTCAATTAAAAACATATAATGTAATCTCAGCCAAAATTGTGTAAGGATATTTTTGGAACTTGACCAAGTAAGTCTAAATTAAAGGGATAACAACAAGTAGGAATAGAGAAAGATTTTTAGAAAAGCAAATTAATAGTATATTTGCTGTCTCAGATTAAAAGTATTGTGAGGACATATTGAATCCACCAGTGTGAAAATAGTAAATCAATAGGGAAAACAAAAGAAGACTGAGAAACAGACGCAATATTTAAAAATCTAGTATATAATAAAACGTGCATTTCACACTAGTGGGGAAAGAGTAAGTTATTCATAAAAGGTGCTGGGACACCATGTCACGACTCAGAGAAGAAGAAGTTGGGTTATACTTCCTATCAGACATCAGAATAGACTTCATGTGGATTAAATAATTCCATGAGAGAGAAATGAATCGGGAGAAGACAGAGCAGTGTTTATCTGACCTTAGAAAGGAGAGGACCCTATAAAGGCAAAGACTGAGATTTGACTATATTAAATTTTAAATATCTGCAAATTAAAAATAACATTTCAAGTTAAAATGCAAACAAAATGTACTGGGAAAAATCCACACATCACAAAGAGGTAAAATTCTTAAATACAAACATTCCAATGAGGATCCATAAGAAAAAGTGGAATATCCAAGGAGAAAAGTGAGAAAAGTCTATAGTCAGTCAATAGACTATTCACTGAAGCAAGACAAATTGCCAGTGAGAGTAAGTAAAGTATTCAACCCCACCAGCAGTTGAATAATTAACAGTATAATTAAAATAATAGCTTTTAATGATCAAATGGGCAGAGATAAAATACTGAGGTAACAACCAGCCCAGATCGGCAAAAGACTGAATGACAAAACTCTTGTGTCCATATATGAGTGAACTGGTACAATTTTCTGGAAGCACTTTTATTACTGTTAATCAAGCTTCTTAAGGCTTAAACCACTTGACCTAGCAATAAACCTCTCCTAGGAATTTGTCCTAAAAATAATTTTTAAAAGCTGCATGCAATAATTTTTATTTCAATGTCATAAATTGTCCCAAAAGATTGGAGACAACATCAATAGCTAAAATGGGAGACTGCCCAATAAAAAAGCCCTATTTATGTAATGTGATACCACAGTCCTAAGTATGAAGAAAATCTAACGAGCTGGAAGATTTGCATCATGTAATAAGTGACAGAAAGGATGCTTCTTGTAAGAAATTTCCTAAATCCAATAACGTAAAATAACTGTTCTGTAGGTAGAAGTCCTTAAAATAGTTATTGTTTGACTCTAGCTGGTGCAATTAGGGGAGATTGAAAGCTACCTTTGTGTAGCTTCCGAATTTTGTAAGATGAGCATGTACTGCTTTTATCATCGTGGGGGAAAAGGGAGTACCATGAGGCTGAAGGAAGGGTTTTGCAGACTTAGGGGAGGGAGGAAGCGCGTAAGAGGGCGCCAGCTGCTGGCGTGCCTTCAGGAGTCCTGTCCACGGGCCCAGCACCCCACGGCAGGAGCGCGCTTGCAGGTGTGTCCTCGGTGTGTCTGCTGGGGCCCTTGGAGGCGTGTCTTGTGCCCCGCAGTGTGTCCTGCGCTCGCTGAATGCTGGCCCTCCCTTTGTGATAGACGGGTTTCTGGGGTGGGGGGCCTTGGGGGGCATCCCCTCCCCTCCCCCCGCTCCCAGCCCTGTTGTGTATCCGTTTTGGGCTCAGGGGAGCTGGCTAATCCCCTCTAGAGGGTCAGAGATGCCCTCGTCGACATTTTTTAAACTTGGATCTTGTGAAGGCCTGGGATCCCATGACGTCGTTTACTAGCTCCCCCTCCAGAGCTGCGGAGAGCCTGAGAAAGACCCGCTGGCACCGGAGGCAGGAGCGGCCGGAGCTGAACTCCTCTCAGGGCAGGGGTGTACTGTGTCACATCCTGGACTCTCTGCTCCGCAGGTGCACGCTTTGAACAGAAGCGCCACACTTTCGGAGCTGCGTTTCTCAACATGGGATCCAGGGATTCTGCGTCAGAATTGAACTGCTCGGAGGCAGGGGTATCTCTTCTTCAGCCCTGTCCCTCCGTGTCCCCAGGTCCTCCCCGCCTCTCTCACCATGGCCTCCGCTCTGTCCTGAGCCCCGTGTTCCCAGCCCATCTCTCCTATAACATGCATCTAAAGACAGCTACTGTGTTTGTTTTGCCAGGATATCTTTTACAGCACAAAGATGATAGTGATAATTCAACGAATTTACTGGGTGCTGACTTTGAGACTGGCATTGTGACCTACCTAATTATCTCAGCTAGAGAAAGTGTCTAAATTATTCTTCTTTCTCAGATGCAGTGGCTCAGAGAGGATAAGTAAGTTGTCTGCAGTAACACAGCTGCATAATGAGCGGTAGATTGGGAGTGGCCCACAAAGCCCACTTTCTCTTGTCTGTTCCACACATTCTTCTTGGGACCAAGTCCAGCTTGCTTCAGTTGTTGTTTAGCTGCTAATTTGTGTCTGACTCTTTTCGACCCCATGGACGGCAGCACGCCAGGCTTCCCTGTCCTGCACTGTCTTCTGGAGCTTCCTCGAACTCATGTCCATCGAGTCAGTGAGGCCATCCAACCATCTCATCCTCTGTTGTCCCCTTCTCCTCCTGCCCTTAATCTTCCCCAGCATCAGGGTCTTTTCCAGAGGGTCAGCTCTTTGCATCACGTGGCCAAAATATTGAAGCTTCAGCTTCAGCATCAGTCCTTCTAATGAATATTCAGGGTTGATTCCTTTAGGATGGACTGGCTTGATCTCTTTGCAGTCCAAGGGCCTCTCAAGAGTCTTCTCCAGCACCACAGTTCAAAAGCATCAATTCTTCAGCGCTCAGCCTTCATTATTGTCCAACTCTCACATCCATACATGACTACTGGAGAAACCATAGCCTTGACTATACAGACTTCTGTCAGCAAGCTGATGTCTCTGCTTTTTAATATCTTGTCTAGGTTTGTGATAGCTTTCCTTCCAAAGAGCAAGCATCTTTTAATTTCATGGCTGCAGACACTGTCCGTGGTGATTTTGGAGCCCAAGGAAATAAAGTCTGCCACTGTTTCTAATTTTTCCCCATCTATTTGCCATGTAGTGATGGACCAGATGCCATGATTCTAGTTTTTTGAATGTGGCTTGCTTCAGAGTCGGCCTCAAAAGTGTCCAGATCTGGAATCAACATGCTGAATTTGGTTCCAGCTGGAGTCTGAATATTGAATCCTACGGAGGCAGCCCAAACTCGTGTCATTTTTCTTGTGTTTTTCAGATCTGTCACATTGGCAGTACACGCTCTTGGTCTTCTTCACATGCACTAAATTACGTCTCCTCCAGCTTACACCACACGGTCAGTTGAGTTTAGCGTTTGTACTCATGTTGGATACATTCCATCTTATTAGTTTTGCTATATATCTAGACTCTTTATTTAAACATTTTTTAATCCAGTCATTTGAATATTGCTGTTGTTCAGTTGCTAAGTTGTGTCCGACCCCTTGTGACCCCATGGACTATAGCCTGCTAGGTTCTTCTGTCCATGAGATTTCCCAGGCAAGAATACTGGAGTGGGTTGCCATTTCCTTCTTTAGGGGTTCTTCCTGACCCAGGGATTGAACCCACATCTCCTGCACTGGCAGGTGGATTCTTTACCGTCAGCCACCAGGGAGGCCATTTGCGTATTAACTGCAGCTTAAGGTTTATATCAGCCTCAAACCAGGGCCTCCCACATGGCAGGTGAGAATTTTACCACTGAACCACCAATGCCTCAGCGAAAGTCTTGCTATATATCTAGACTCTCTAATTTTTTTGATGCAATCTTTTGAATACTGCTGTTCAGTTGCTAAGCTGTGTCTGACCCTTTGTGACCCCATGGACTGTAGCTGCTAGGTTCCTCTGTCCATGCGATTTTCTAGACAAGAATACTGGAGTGGGCTGCCATTTCCTCCTTCAGGGGATCTTCCTGACCCAGGGACTAAACCCACATCTCCTGCACTGGCAGGCGGATTCTTTACCGTGATCTACCAGGGAAGCCCTCTGAAGGTTAACTGCATCTTAAGGTTTGTATCAGTCTCAGATTTTCCGAGCAGGTAGGCCTTTTCTCTGTGGATTCGATGTGGAGGAGCCCCGCTCTGGGGGCGGGGGCCGGACACCATCTCCCTCCTCAGGAAATGGGCCCCTCGCTGCCCACCACTCAGCCCAGTCCTTACTCCTCGAATGTGGCGAGACGTGGCTGCAGGCGTGGACACCCTGGAAATGGTGCTGTCTGAAGCAGCCCACCACGCACGTGTGTTTGAACGAGATTTCTCAGCTTCTGAGGGTAGACTCCAGGGAGGGTGCGAGGGAGCCGCGCGGGAGTTTGTGCCTGCAGTTTCCTGGGCCCAGGGCGCCTCCTCCTGGCTGCGGTCTTCTCAGGGGGCTCTCCAGGCCACTGCTCGCCACTCTGGGGGTGCCGTGTCTTCACCAGCGTGCCCACGCTTCTGTTGGCGCGTCCTGTCCTCTGCAGGCTCACCTCAGACGTGCGGTGGGTCGTAAGAACATCCGACCGCTAAGCGAGCGTGCCGCTCTCGAGTCTGATCTCACTCATGTCTTCCCGGGCTTGACTTCACGCTTGGTGTGCAGGGTCACATGGCCTGTAGTCACACCCCTGTAACAAGCCCGTGAAACAAGTGGGTGCTAAAGCCACACAAAACCGTCCCTGCGGTTCTGCCCAGAAGCGCCGCAGGCATTTACGTGCTGATGAAGAGTGTCCCCTGGGGCAATTTCTGAAGAGTGGCCGGAACACGCCGACTGCAGTTTAAGTGAGCCCCACTGTTTGCTGGGTTTCCCTCCTGTTTCCCAGGAGTTCAGTCCTCACTCTGAGACTGGAGCAGCTTGCAGGGCTGAGCTGTGGCCTTCCTGGGAGCCAGCTGACCTTAAGGGTGACCTCACACGATTCTCCCCGGGCCCCCTTGCCTGCAGCGGCTCAGAGCTCACTGCCTGGGACAGTGGTCCCGCCAAGGTCATGTCCAGGCAGGGGTGGTGGTGTCCGTGACACCCAGACAGTGAGTGACCATCGGACACACGGGAGGGGGCGTGTCTGCTCTCTCACCTGGAGACACATTGATTTCTGCCCCTTGGAGACAATGTCTGGTGAGGGGCCCCGGGCGGGAAGGAATGTTCTCCGTGGACTCTGGGTGGGATCCGGGCGCCAGGAGAATTCTCGGTTTAGCCCATGCTTCTCCCCAGTCTCCATGGCTAAGCACCTCCCAGGGGAGTGCAGTTCCCCTGGCTGTGGCCCGAGCGGCGCCCCTGGCTGCAGCTCGTGTGAGACAGCGGTCCCTCCCAGGCCTCCTGAGCCATTGTCTTCTCACCTCTTGGCGGGACAAATCATTTTAAAAGAGACGGTCTTCTTTCGAAATACATCCCCTCCAGGGTCTCCAGGGGCAGCGTGGCAGCTATAGGGGCCCCCAACCCCACGGGTGCTTGCATGCAGCATGCTGGCCTCTGTACACCCTTCTCCTGGCAAACAGAGCTGCTCCCCACTCTCGGAGAAAGCGTCCTAACGGAGATCACAAGTTCACGGGAATGCACCAGACGGTAAAGAATCTGCCTGCGACGGAGGAGACCCGGGTTCGATCCCTGGGTGGGGAACATACCCCTGGAGGAGGGCACGGCATCCCGCTCCAGTGCTCTTGCCTGGAGAGTCCCATGGACGGAGGGGCCTGGGGGGCTACAGTCCACGGGGTTGCAAGGAGTCGGACACGACTGAGCGACTCAGACCCAATAACAGCAAAAACATCAGCATCGTCCTTATCACAGTGCTTCCCCCCAGAAGCCTGGAGAAGGGACAGACCCTGTTCCCAGCGGTGTCAGGGCTGCTGGCCCCCGTTGGAGAGAGACGGGAGGCAGGCCTGGCCTCCTGTCTGAGCCTAGGCTGCTGAGCCACCTTCCCGAGCAGCTGTCCTGGGTTCTCGGGCACCTCCCTTCATGGTTTGGCTAAGAGACTGGGGGGAGCTGATGGCTGGACTGCGCGTGGTTAGGAGCAGGCCTGACCACGGGGCAGGGTCGGGGCCTTGCTGCGGGGGCAGGGTCAAGCAGGGGCTCCTGGAGAAGGGGCAGATGCTGAAGTGCTCTTCCGGGCCAGAGGCCCCAGACGCCGGCGCCCCGGGGTGAGCGCTGCCTTTTGCCGGAGGAGGTGAGCGCGTGACTGGGTAACCCCCTCTGTGGGCCTGCTGTCCCGCTGCTCTGGAGCTGAGCCCGAGTCCTGGGTTTACGGCCACCAGGCCCCCCGACCTTGCGAGCTGGGTGACCTGCCAAGGACTCCCTCTGGCCTGCCCCTCTCACCTGGCGGCGGCTGTGGAAAGCAATGCAAGAGGCAAAACGTGAACTGAGTGGGAGGCCTTTGTCATCGGTCAGATGACGGCATCAGATGAGGTCGTCCTTGGGACGCCTCGCAAGGCCAGCGGCGGGGGCGCCCTTCTCAGCTGGGAAAGTCGGCTAACAGGAAGGCTGGGCTCTTCCAGGTCAGCGACGGCTCCAGGAGGGAAGGGGCCCTGCAGGAGACTCGCGCAGGGTCTCAGACGGGAGGATCTTTACAGGAGGATTCCTGTTCCTCACGTGCATCAGACCCACACCAGGGGGAAGGAGACTTCTAAACCCAGTGATCCTGGGACAGTTTTGTAACCACTCAGGAGCTGCTCTTTCCTGGGTCGGGAAGATACCCTGGAGGAGGAAAGGGCACCCCACTCCCGTATTCTTGTCTGGAGAGTCCCATGGATGGAGGAGCCTGCAAATTACAGGCCACGGGGCCACAAGAGTGGGACACGACTGAGGGACTAAAGCAGCCCCACCAGGGGCTCAGGACCTGAGGTCTCAGCAGGTCTCCCTCCATTTCGCCCACAGTGGCCCCACTTTGTATGTAACAACCTCAAATGCCCCCCAAACCCTGGGGCTTCCCAGGTGGTTGTAGCGCTAAAGAACTTTCCTGCCAATGCAGGAGACCCAAGAGATGCGGGTTCCACTCCTGGGTTGGGAAGATTCGCTGGAGAAGGGCATGACGACCCACTCCAGTGGTCTTGCCTGGAGAATCCCATGGGCGGGGGGGGGGCCTGGCAGGCTACAGTCCACGGGGCTGCAAAGAGTCGGACACGACTGGGCATGCGTGCAACCCCAAACGCCTTATTCATAGGGCTTCCACTCTTCATGGAAACTTTGTTGTGAAACCTAAGGCATGTAGGGAGGTGCATAATGGATAATGAACAGGGTAAGGAGGGGTCGTAAACAATAGCATGACCCCCAATAAACTCGAGAATCAGAACACAGCTGTCTCCCCCGGGCTTCCCCAACTCACTCCTCACCTCGTTTGGTGGGTGGCCGGCTATCCGTGTGCCTTCGACAGCGTGCATCTTCTTAGCTCAGTTCAGTCGCTCAGTCGGGCCTGACTCTTGGCGACCCCATGGACTGCAGCCCGCCAGGCCTCCCTGTCCATCACCAACTCCCGGGGCTTACTCACACTCTTGTCCATCAAGTCAGTGATGCCATCCAACCATCTCACCCTTCTTATTGCCAGAGAATATTCTGGTAACAAGAACAAACACATGAAAACTACAAGCAACAACACAGATTAATCTTAAAGCACTACGATGAGCAAATGAAACGAGAGTCGGAAGAACAGATTCAGCGGCAGGCCGCTGGCGTAAAGTTCACACAGAGGCAGCCTTTGGGCCCAATGGAGGGAGAGGACCCCCTGCCCCCCCACCTGCCCGGGCCTCCAGGTGAAGCTGCTCAGGGCTTGGGGCCCACGTCTCCGAATTGGTAACGAAACTGTCCCAGGAAAACTAGGTTTTCAAGTCTCTCCCTTCTTCTTTGGTGGAAGAACATGGAGTAGCGAACACACCATGGCTTGCAGAGGGTTCTAAACGGGGTGTGGCGAGGGATCAGCACTCTCGCGGAGACAGCCAGACGGCGGACCTGACGGCGCGCTGCCCCTGGGGAGGGGGCGGGGGTCGCTGGGCCGGGAGGCGGCGGTGGTGGCAGCGTCCCCAGGAGTGGCAGGGGCAGCGGGACCGCTGCTTGGCTTGGGCTCAGTCCCGCACTAACTCCCGGGGAGTAAGAAGCAGAGTCGGACCCCTGGCCCTCGAGGGGCAGACTGTATGACCCAGAAGCCTGGCTGGATGTGGCAGGGCCCTGCGGGGCTGGCCCGGTGCCCGCCCATCACCCGGGATGCAGGACGGGAGGGGGGCACCCCTGAGCTGGGAGGGAGGCACCTGTCACTCTCTCGAGTCCTGAGTCGTTCCTGGGACAGGGGTCTGGGGGCACCGGCCAGGGGAGATGCCCACGGCTCCGGGAGAGAAAGGGGGGCCCCGGGCCCACCCGGAGCCGTGAGCGCGGGAAGGAGGCTGAGGCCGGCCCCCGTGGCTCATCTCCCACCTGGCCTGCCTCCGGGGGGTCGTGCCAGCGTATTGGTGCCCCACCCGCTGGCTCCGTGCCGCCTTCAGGAGACCTTCGATGGCGCTGCGCTGCACTTCCGGGCGGGCCGGCCCACGCTCCGTGGGCTCCCTTTCTCTCTGAGTGCTCCCTCCCTGGCACTGCCCCCTGCTCGGGGCTGCTCCACAGAACCTCTTTGTTCTGCACGGAGCCTGCTCTCTGTCCACCACTGTGCACTCAGGACAAA
>SJYF01000810.1:1053696-1082280 GCA_006410515.1 Procapra przewalskii | reverse complement strand
TGCGGGGACACCCTGTGTGGGAGCCTGGATGAGAGGGCGCCCTCGGGTCCCCGGGGCAGCCGCTCTCCCTCTCGTGGGTTCTGGAGCGTCGTGTCTCTCCTGCAGCCGTGTGCCCTGCGTGCTCCCGCTCTCCACCTGCTCTGCCTGTCCCTCCTCTCTTCCTCCTCACCCACCTCCTCCCTCAGGTGGGTTTCATTCCCCCACCCCCCAGGCCCAGAGGGGAGACCCTCCCACATGCTCGCTCAAGTTCCCCAGGTGTCCTGAGGCAGGGTGGGGCCACTCTTGGAGGGGGCTTTCCCAACAGTGCCTGTGGGGGTTGGGGGTGCCTTCCAGCAACCTCTGCCTGCCCGTGGGTTCACCTCTGGGCCCCTGACGACCCTGCAGGAAGCAGGTGGGGCTGCAGGGGCTCTGGGGGCTGGAGGGGCCACACTGGCCCCTCCTGCTGGTGCCATCTCGGGTCAGTAGGGAACAGGGGGGAGCTGGGGGCAGCTCCTTGGTGAGGGTCCAGCTTGTTCCTGACTCTGCCCCTCGTGAGGACGTGTCAGGGAGCCGAGTGTTGAACTCTATGCGACGTGGAGTCCTGTTCCCTGAGGACTCAGTGATGCTTGGAGTGGCCAACGGTGCCATTTCCTGCTGCCCAAAGCCCTACAAAGGAGAGGAATGGGATCCCAGGGGCGCAGTGGGCAGGGGTCTGCCTCCGGGGACCTGGGCAGGACAGAGGAAGCTGGAGGGGCAGGAGAGAGGGCCTGAATCCGGTGCCTTACCCTGTGTTTAAAAAATAGCTGTAACTCCCAGGTGCAAGCTTGTGAACGCAGGAAAGGAGGCAGGGGCCAGGGTGCTGCGGGCTCACTCAACACTGTTGCAAAAGGCCCCAGCAGCCCCAGGCCATCCTGAGAGAGACCATCCCCGGATAGTCACTGGGAGGACTGATGCTGACGCTGAAACTCCAGTGAAAGTATTGGCCCCCTGATGCGAAGAACTGACTTGTTGGAAAAGACCCTGATGCTGGGAAAGACTGAAGGTGGGAGGAGAAGGGGACGACAGAGGATGAGATGGCTGGATGGCATCACCGACTTGATGGACATGAGTTTGAGCAAGCTCCGGGAGTAGGTGATGGACAGGGAGGCCTGGCGTGCTGCAGTCCACGGGATTACAAAGAGTCGGACACCCTTGAAGAACACCAAGCCCAAGAAAGTGTCCCTGAGCCCCTGCCCTCCCATTTGGTCACAGACACTGGGCCCTGTGTTCTCCTGGTGTGAATGGAAGTGGGATGAGCCAGGAGGTGAGGGCACAGGGGCAGCCCGAGCTAAGGGGGCAGAGGACCCCCACCCAGACTCGCCTTGTACTCCTCTGGACAGGACACGCTCACTTTCTCTTGAAACCCACGCTGTGTCCCGTGGAGGAAGTACTGTGGCCCTTCAGAGACGCTCCTGAGAGGAAGAGGAACACTCTGAAGCCTCACTTGTCCTGCACAAACAGACATCCAGCCACTGGCGTTACTGTGGGGGTCGGGGGGCTGTGGGTGTGTGCCCACCTGGCCTGGTCGTCAGAGTCAGGGGGTGTGGAGAAATCTCCCCTGCCCTCGGCCGGAGGCTGGGTTCTGAGAGGGACCTGACGTGCACTAGGCATCCTCACTGTCCAAAGATGCCTCGGGTCAAACCATTTCAGGGGTCCCCCCAACCTTGGAAATCCCAGAAGATTTTCTGCATTCATGATGGGAGCCGAGAACCTAACTAGGTCATCATTTTAGAATCCAGAATATTAGAGACTCGGCTGAATCAGTTTGACAGCTTGTGCGTCTGACTGCTCTGGCCCTGCGACCAGTAGGTCCTCAGCAGTCAGGCTGGAAACCAGGATGAGCTGCGGTTTGAGGGAAGGTGGCGGGTGGGGGAAAGTTGCAAAAGGGAGAGAAGGTGGGGTTTCATTTCCTGCCATTCCACGTCTGGGGCACAAGCATCCGTGGTTGCATCACAGGGACCCGCCTTCTAGGGAGTACATCAAGCCCTTCTTTCTGAAATCTGCAGCAGCGGGGCCCAGGAGCAGCTGTGGCTGCCAGGGGACGGTGCAGAGCTTGGTGTGAACAGAGCAGAGCTCTCTCACAAATGGGGAGGAAGAAGCTGGCGGGCAACCCTGGATGACACGACGCCTGGCGTTTCAGGGTCGAGGGACCAATGAGCATCCGATGGAGGCGCTGATGGGGGTCTGTGACCCCTCCCCGCCACGGAGCTCCGTGTCCAGGGGCACACCAGCTGCAGGGTGGGAGGGTGCTCTGGAGATGCGCGTGCCGGTCCCCCCACCTGGCTGGCCGCGTAAGCTGTGGGGGCCGTTGTTGTGGACTCCGGGCCCCGCCATCGGCGTCGGCGTTTGCAACCCGTCTCAGATGATGCTGGCACACCTGGGGGCCAGGATGGGGCCTCTGAGCTCATCCAACAGCCTCACCTGGTGGGCAGAGGGGCTGAGGCCGGGGGCGGGTAGGTGGTGAGACCAGAGTGTCCCACCCCTGTCCAGCGTCCCAGACTGGGCAGCGTCCAGGAGTGTCCCACAGACTCTTGCCTGCTTGTTCTCTGGATCCTCCTTGATTCCCATGACAGCTGGTTTGCGGTGAGCTCCAGGGGGCTCCGGTGCACGACGTGGTTACTGGGGAGGGTCAGAGAGGAGGTGAGGCAGGTACACTTGCTCCTACCTGAGATCCGAGGAAGCTGAGCCCCGGCCTGGCTCGCCTGAGGCACCCTGTGCACAGAGCCGGATGCCAGGGAACGCGCCAAGCCGTCAGGTGCTGCCACCTGTTGGATCCACCAACTGTCCAAGGAGGGTGTGCCCAGAGGCCGATGGATAAACTTGGAAACCCACGGTGCACTTGCCTCGGCCGGGCTCAGTGGGTCTGCCCTGGATTGCTCCGTGGTGACCCGCAGCTCACGGCCACTGCATCTGGGAGCGGCCACACCCCTCAAGGCTCCATATGGAAGCCTCTGGGGGGTCCTGGCCTGTGGCTTTGGATATGTGTGTGCTGGGCTGGAAGCAGCAGATATGGTAATAATACTTGGTTTCCAGGAAGTCTGAGTCTGTCTTGGGCCTGAGATTTTGGACCAAAGAGCTTGTTAGAGGATTTGGAGCTAAGAACCCCCAGACTCTATGGCCCCCGTACCAGGTGCCCTGCACATTCCCCAGCCCTGGGGTGAAGCGTCGCATTCCTACTCGAACGCACACCCCACTGAGTCCTTTGGGCCTGCTGGCTGTATGTGCAATCAGTTCACTCCTCCTCAGGGCCCGGCTCAAAGCCCTTCTCTGGGAGATACTTTTGGGTTTATCCGGGCCTCGATCACTCATCCACTAATTTACTTGTTCAGAAATGTTCACAGGATGCTCGCTCTGTTCCAGCACCATGGAGCTTCTGATGACAGGAACGGAGCTGAAGTCTCCAACCCCATCGAGCCTCTTCCCAAACTCCCCGGTCCCAACTCGGAAAGAGCCAGCTCCGAGGTCGGCAGAGAGTGGTGCTCGTGCCGAGTCAGTCGCTGCCTTGCACACGAGCTGCTTGTGTCTGCCCCTGAAGCCAGAGAAGACGCATCTTTGATGTCCCCACAGGTGGGTGTGGGGATGGGTGGAGGTGGCTGGGTGGACCTTCTGAAAACTCGCTTTGAAAAAAATCGATATGACTTCATACCTCACCATGCGCACGTGTTATTATTAGTAATTATTGGGAAAGAGTAAAAACAGAAATCTTTATTTTTTAATGGGGCATGATTAAACTTTAATGACCAGTGACCTCACGAAATGAATGCCACACAATGCAATTTGCTCATCTCTGCTTGTGCATACCTTCTGGGTATTAGAAAATTACATAATTAAGTATAGATTACCACAGGCATGTCATTACACATTTTATTATTCCTTAGAGACTTAATAGTAATGCTCTGTATTTATATGTGCTTTTCAACAGATTATCTCCAATCACTTTACAAATATTATCTCATTAATCCTTTGCAACAGTTTCATGAATTTCTCTATTTGATGGATTAAAAAACCACAACCTTCAGCAATTAAGTGACAAGCTGAACATCACACACTCCACTGTCTACCGGGGAAAAGGCGGCTTCACCGGCCGCATCCACCTGGAGAGGGTGTGTTCTCGTTAAGTCAGAACCGAAGGTAAAAAAGTCCTTTCCAAGTGCTCCGGAAAATAAGTGGAAGTAGGATTGTTCAGCGTAGAACAATTATGGTGCTGATTCTTCACCATCCTTCACTGTTGAAGTTCTAGAAGAAGATTGTAGATGGAGCTTTCAAAAAGAGGTTTGTTTTTTTTTTTTTAATATATATACATTGATCCAAATCAGGGGATGGGAGCAGGAACCCATTTGTTTCATATTCACTTGCAAACTGCTTTGTTACTTGTGTTTGTGGATAATGGCTGTAGAAGTTACCATCATGGAGCAAGACGGTGCCCAAGGACATCAGATGTACCCAGCAGCATCGGAACCCGTTCCTGGGCCCTTCTGGTGATCAGCCTTCTTGGGCGCTTTGGGCCTCGTTTCCTGAGGGTCCTGTGCATTCTGCTCATTGTCGCTATCCTTTGGGACCCTCTGGTCAGGAGGCTTTGAAGGACGAAGCCCTGCTGCTTTCTCTAGTCTCTGGCACTTCAGCCCGTAGCGGGCACAGTCAAGCATTTCTTTATACACAAACAAAATATTCGGGGATTATGAGTAGTCCAAAAGACCTGCTTGTCACTCAGATAATTCTTGTTTGTTTTTCTCAGCTTTACTCTCAGGAAAATGGGTGGGAGTCTGGGTGGCTGAGCTCATCTCAGTGGAGTCTGCAAATTGTCAGACCCTGGGAATAAGAGCACTGTGGGACTGTAGTGTGTTTACGTATAATTATCACTAATTTACCAGTTCAGCTTGATGGTGCAGGAGAACAGTAAGTGCATCCGATCTTTATTTCGTGGGTAATTCACGGTGGAGGCTCTGAAACAAATTACCTAATTAATTTGTGGAAACTTGACTTCTTGAATTTTAAAAATTATTACAGTCTTACCTTTGTTAGTACTCACAAGGCAGCCACCTGCAGTCTAGCCTTCAAGTTGAACAGGAGGAAAGAAGGTCTTCGTAGTCAGGAAGGAGTGGCCGTCTGCTGCTCAGATGACCTCTGTGTGGAATTAGGGGTCTGCTGTCTCCTGACGGAGGCCCAGAGCACATGCTCTATCTGTGAGGGTTTTTTAAAGCCCCTCTGTCTGTCTGTGAGTTTCAGGTCTAGGATGGACCGTGATGGCTGGTGGATGGGGGGAGTCACAGTGGAGAAAGGAGCTGGGCACCCGAGTGGGGAGCCCGTGTGATCTCGGGGTGTCTCTCAGCCTGTCTGTAGATCAGTTCCCCTGCCTGTACCAGAAGCGAGTAGGTTATTCGAGTGCTTTCCACACTTGGGTGTCATCTACTGGAAAATTTTAAAAAATGGGCAGGTAACCTTGGGGACTGGCCTCTCTCTCTGCATTTCTGTCTCTGTGTCCTTCTGTGTGTGTGTGTGTGTGTGTGTGTGTGTGTGTGTGTGTATGTGTGTGTATGTTTCTCTCTCCTTTTTACTTATTTATTGTTAGGGACTGAAGCTCCAGTACTTTGGCCACCTCGTGAAGAGTTGACTCATTGGAAAAGACCCTGATGCTGGGAGGGATTGGGGGCAGGAGGAGAAGGGGACGACAGAGGATGAGATGGCTGGATGGCATCACTGACTCGATGGATGGGAGTCTGGGTGAACTCCGGGAGATGGTGATGGACAGGGAGGCCGGGTGTGCTGCGACTCATGGGGTCACAGAGTAGGACACAACTGAGTGACTGAACTGAACTGAACTGAACTGAGGGACTTTACAAAGCCCTCCTATTATTAGCGGGCTTCTGAGGTGGCTCAGTGGGGAAAGAAATCTGCCTGAAACGCAGGAGATGCAGGTTTGATCCCTGGGTGGGGAAGATCCCCTGGGAGAGGGCATGACCACCCACTCCAGTGTTCTGGCCCGGAGAGTCCCACGGACAGAGGAGCCTGGTGGCTACAGTCCCTGGGGTCACAGAGAGTTGGTCGCGACTGCGGCAACTGAGTGTGCACGCAGTGTTGTTAACACCATCCTTCTATGAATGACAGAACATTCTGGGACTGGAAAGACCAGCTTCCCACAAAGGTGATCTTTTCAATCGAATAAGCTTGAATTTTTGTGGACAAGGTCACTGCTACTGTCCTTACCGTCCCTGTTTCATCAGGGGGGTCTCCTCATGACGGAGGACCCGCGTATGGGAACCCTGGGCCCAGGGCCCCTGCAGCAGCCCCCCTTGATCATTTTTCGGGCCCATGAGCCAAACCCAAAGCCTGCCCCGGGATGCTGTCCACGCTCTTCCCCTGCCTGGAACCCTCGTCCTCCAGTCTGTCCTGAACAGACCTCATTTCCTCGTCCGAGTCTCAGTTCAAGGGCCACTGCCTCTGCTCAGATGTCAGCTGTCACCGGGCTGTCTTATAGAAAGCACCCGGAGCAAGGCCTGGCAGGTTAAATGAAGGCAATGATGAAGGCCTGGCGCCCGGGGCTGTCTCCTGAGGGCTTGGGTTTGCTGGGTCTGCCCATTGCTCTGGAGCTGTGACCCTCCCTGACTCACTCAAGTGTGCCCAGCTGCTGTGACCCTTCTGATGGCAGGCACACGTTGGGCCTTACCTCTGGCCTCCATCTCTGAGGCTCAGTGACTATTTGTTCTATGCGTGAGGGAATAAATGAGTGAACGGACAATATGAGATTCAATCTTTACCTTCAAGAAGCTAGTGCTAACTGGTGTAAAAGTGTTCATCTGTAAACAGTGAACGAGGCACATGATTGTGCCAAGCTCAGTGACCGGCTCCCGTGGGCCTATAGACTTACTTTTCTGCAAAATTACTTGAGAACTCATATTTTCCCAGTGTTTAGCTTTGGTAGTGCTAGGTACTGTGAGAAGGGCAGGGCTGGGGCCTGCTGGTTTCAACACAATCTGGTGAAGAGAAGGTGGTGAGGAGGAGACGGCCTGGGCTGAGAGCAGGACCCTTCAACCTCACTGTTCCAACCTGAATTTCAGGGTAGCACAGGAGCCTGATTGAAATGTTTTACTTTTCAATTAAACTTTAATCAGAATATTCAGAGTCATGAAAGAAAGCAAAGAATACTCATAACTGGACCTTCCTAAGCAGGCACCACTGACGTCTGATTTAATCATCATTATGAAAATATTTCCAGGGCCAAACATTGGCAAAACCTCTGTTGGTGATGATTCCGGCTTCTGTCCCAAGGTGCACACAGGCTGAATCCTGAGTCAGCTGACGTCTGGGTTTCACGCCCGGGAAGCCCCGTGCCTACGTCATGCTCTTCAGATTTTGATCATTGGAATAAATCTCAGTCACAGCGTCACGGCCCCCTGTGCTGAGTACTGTGCTTCCATCTTTGACCACACGAGTCAATTTCCACAGCAGGTAAGATGGCCTTTTTTTGTTTTTTTTTTAGGAAATGAAAAAACTCTGGGTGCTCAAACTCGACTTTCAGATGCACAATGATATCTTTAAAAGTATAATTATGTCCCCAGTGTTGTGTGGGACATACTTATACCCCTAAATATTTGTTTCAGTGAAATTACTCGGGATCTGGGTAGCTGTATAAATCCACCTTAATTGCAGGGGCGATTTCGCTTGAGAGAAATGTGCCAAGTGTTTCTGAGTAGCGGGAAGAGCAGAGGCGTGGGGCACGTTCACTCCTGCCCCTTAAATTCTGAGCAGCGCTCTGGCCCCCTCCATGTTTCAAGCTCCTTTGCTCCTCATGGGGGAGGAAACTGTGGTCCTGCCCCCTGGCCGAGCGCGGCTAAGCCGAGACCGGCCTCTGCAGGCTGGCTGCGCTCGGAGCTCCGGGTGCCTTGACCATCCACCCGCTTTGCGTGGACACCCACACCCAGCATCTCATTCCCGCTCACACCGGCTGATTTCTGGATGCACTTGACCGTATTTTTAAAAATATTTGTTTTTGGCTGTACTGGGTCTTCGTTTCAGCGTGTGGGCTTTCTCTACTTGCTTCATGAAGGGGCTTCTCTGGTGTGGGCTCAAGGGCACGCAGACTCAGTGGCTGTGGCCCACGGGCTCCATCGCTGCACAGTGTGCGGGATCTTAGCTCCCCACCAGGGATCGAACCTGTGTCCCCCTGCGTTGGCAGGTGGATTCTTAGCCCCTGTACCCCAGGGAAGTCCTTTGCCACACTTATTTTAGAATACGTAACCTTGGTCACCTCGGGACGGACATAAAGTTCTTCTGTCCTTGCTATCCTACAAATTCCTAGAGCGGAAATGATGAGATGGGCAGATGGGAGGTTAAAGGCTGAAAATTATTAAAATATGCTGGCATAGAGGGGGCATCTTGGTTTCCTGACTGCTGTGCGACACATTTCATTTATTCTTTATAAAAACCCTGGGCTGTGGGAACTAGTCGCAGCCCCGTTTCGCAGACGAGCAAGCTGAGGCCGTCAGCTGCTAAGTGTCCCGCCGTGACTGTGGATGAAGTTGTCGGCGAGCGTGAGTCCCAGGGCCAGGCCCTTCCTCTCTCACAGGCTGCTTGCTCTGCCCCTCCTCCTTCAACCTTCTGCCTCAGCAGCTTGCTGGTTTCCAGGAGAATCTGCTGGACACACGGCAGCCTGGACACCGTGCAGATGGCCCTCGTTAGCCGGACCCATCTGTCGGCCTGGAGGGCGGCCACGTGTGCCGCCGCAGCTGGGCAGGATGCCTGCGCTCACCGTTCCCATGCGGCTCTGCCAGGCGAGACTCATCTGACCCGGGCCTGGTGGCCACCGGGTGAGCCTGGGGAGGTGGGCTTGCCCCAAGAGGCCGAGGTCAAGGTGGGACAGAAGGAAGGAAGGGTGGGCCATCAGCTGCCTGCGTCTGGAGCAATTCTGTGAATTCCGCACCAATGAAAATGAGTCCTGGAAAGGAAGCTCAGCTTGGTCCATCTGCCCATGGGCTTTGCAGGGCGAGCACTCGGCTGGTCTGCACAGGCGCCAGGTTGAGTGGTGGCCCTGGACCCCCTTTCTGTGTCTTCTGCCTGAGGGGCCCCTCCTGACTGCAGTGTGTGGTCCCCGCTCCTGCGCTGCTCCTGAGGGTGCTGGGGCTGCGGGTACAGGACACTCAGGGAGAAGGGGTGTGTGTGTGCATGCACGTGTGTGTGTACACGTATGTGTGTGTGCGTGCCTCTGTCTGGGGGTTCTGGAGTTTGAGCTTCTCCTCCTAAGGGGGTGGTACAAGGCCGTGTCCTTCCTCAGGTACTTCAGGCGCTGGTGGTCCTTCCAGGTCCTCCTGAAGTCCTCCAGCAAAGCACCGCCATGAGCTTCCTGACACCACAGCAGGGACTCGTTAGGGAACCAGAGAGAAAAGGAAGCAAGAGTTCCCCGGAGGAGACTTTCTCTCTCTGTGGGTTTCAGGATCGTTTGGACTTAGGGGCTGCTGCCTCTGCTCTTTCAGACCGACTGACTGGGGATGAGGCTGCAGGGGCCATGAAGCCGAGGGATGGCCCGAGAGGGAGTCTGCCCAAGGCTTTGGTGTGCTCACCTTGAAAGTCGCCAGCCTGTTCAAAAAGGCAGCAAGCCAAGAAGCAGCTTCCTTTCGTTAGGCTGCCCTGATGCTCTTCCTATGATGCAAAGAAAAGCTTTCTGGACAAGGAGCCCGAGGGGTGAGTTAAATCTCTGGATTCTACTGTGACCTGAGCAAATGATGGTGAGGATAAGCATCAGGATTGCTTGTGTGATGTCCACCACCACCACCATCAGCAGGAGCACTGTCATCATCACCACCATCCTCACCACCGCCATCACCGCCACCATCCTCATCCCTGCCATCTTCGCCGCTTCACTCACCATCTCCACCGCCACCGCCAGCACTGCCATCATCGCCACCGCCGCCCCCGTCGGCACTTGTGCGCTCTCACCGCCGCCGCCACCACCCGTGCCGTCACTCGTGCGGTGTCGCCCTGAGCCAGCTAATGTCCTAACACTTAGCGCGTGTTCATTCATTGACTCCCCACAACAACCTAAGAAGTTCAGTTCAGCTCAGTTCAGCCGCTCAGCCGCGTCTGACTCTTGGCGACCCCATGAACTGCAGCACGCCATGCCTGCCTGTCCGTTAGCAACTCCCGGAGTTTATCCAAACTCATGTCCATTGAGTCGGTGGCGCCGTCCAGCCTAAGGAGTAAGGTACTGCTGTTATTGCCCTCATGTTACAGGTGAGGGTGGAGGACTCAGAGGCTAACCAGCTTTGCCAAGCTCTGCACCCAGGAGCTGTGCAGCTGGGATTCGGTCCTGGTGTTCCTGCTCTTGACCCTTAGGCAGCAGCTCAGTCGCTTAATGCTCTGGCCCTCCACTCTCTCATCAGCAAGACGGCATGATATTTGTGTCTAGAGATGCGAGTGAGGCTGGCGGGCTTCCCCAGTGCCTCAGTGGTAAAGAGTCTGCATACAGTGCAGGAGCTGCAGGGAAGATCCCCCGGAGGAGGGCACGGCAGCTCACTTCTGCGTTCTTGCCTGGCAGAGGACCCTGGCAGGCTGTAGTCCATACGGTTGCAAAGAGTTGGACACAACCAGAGTGACGTAGCATGCACGCACGTGTGCGAGCTGAAGGGCTAGGACAAATATTACTGAGAAGCTGCCAGGCACCCACCCTGGAGTACGGGGGGTGAAAGGGGGTTGCAGGAGGGATGAGGCAGCGGGGCTTGGGGTGAGGGAGCTGGGAGGACCGTCTCACAGATGGGGCTGTGGGGCCAGGCCTGTGAAGGGCCCAAAGCTGGTCCCAGTCTTCCTCCTGGCCGAGGTCCTGAAACACCGCCCGCGGGGAGATGTGGATGTTGCCTGCCCACGCTCTCGTGGCCGTGGTGCCATGGCCCTGGCGTCGGGACGCTCGTCTTGTCCCTGTGCCACCTGTGGCCATTCCAGGTCTGCGTGGGCATCGCCACCTCCAGGCTGCTCGGGGGGCTGCCGGGTGCTTCCACCTGTAACCTGGCGTCTTGTAACTTCCCCCCTTGGTGCTGGCTGGATTCTGGGGACGGAAGCCTGGAGAAGACGGGAGATTCGCTGGAGGTGCGCAGGTAGGGAGTGGCCCTGAGCGTGGACTTCCCGGCAGATCTGCGGGAGGGCATCGCTTTGCCGCCCTCCTGCATGTTGGCCTTGTCGCCCAGTAAGGTGCTTGCCCTCACTCAGGGCAAAGGCCGTGACTTACTGAGTGAGCCCAGCCTTGTGTCCTACAGAACTGGGTTCAGATCCCAGGTCTGCCAGCTACTCCCTGAAAGGCTCCTCCTCAAAGATTCATTTCCCTTCTATATTCAATGAGATTAACAAAAGGATGTTCTAAGTGTAGCCCCTGGTGTGTATTAGACGTTCAGCCCTTACCCTCAGTCCCCCCAGGAGGCTGTGTGAGGAGCAGGCCATTTGATGATTACCTGACTGAAAACTGCCGGCCCAGGTGCAGGAGCAGAAGAAGGTCTGAAAACAGGTTCTGTATGCAGTTAATTGCGCTATGTGCTAGGGCCTGAGAGTGTGAGTTGTCAAGAAAACACTGCGAATGGACCAGTCTGATGTAGGGTGTGTTTGCTCACACACGGTGGGTTTCCATTCGTCTTTGTTTTGGGGATTTTATTTAGAGTGAATGTTAAGAAGACATGAAGGCAGGGGTATTTTAGGACGAGGGACAATGGGGGACTGGCTTTGAATGCTCAGGACAGAGTTATCAGAGATTATGTCAAAACTGATAGGTGATGAATCAGTAGCTGGAAGGCAGGATGACCCCAAGGCAAAGAAGTTCAAGGATAAGGAAATGGGTGGGAAATCTATTGTGGTTATTTCTAGTTTCCTAGATAAATGGTTACAAAACTTGGAAAAATATTGATTGCAACCAGCCAGGAGCATAAATGCCCTGAAGAGGCTTAGAACGACTCTCTTCTAGCAGATCTTAAAGGATGTGAGAAATTTCTCAGAAGCGAAGTCTTTGTGACTTAAAATGTCTCACGGCAGAATAGTGCTGTCCCCTAGGGGCCATGGCTGAGGGTCCAGTGTCAGGGGCCCGAGCACTGGGGACGCACAGGGACCCAGGACAACTCTGGTGAGCAGGGGTGTGGCAGGGAGAAGCAAGACAGAGGCGCTCCCACTGGGCAGGCTTCTGGACAGCCTGTTCTCACGCAGCAGCTTCGTTTCTTCTTCCCAGGTCTTTCTTCTCCCAGCTCTGAGAACTGAGTCCTGGAGAGAGCCCCGTCCCACCCTCCTGCCACGGGACACAGGCCCCAGTCAGCACGGACATTAATCGATTAATCAGCATGGACAGCATCCATCACGGCAGCCTTCAGGGCCCGGCTCTGCCCAGCGCCATCCGCTAGTGCGGTGACATAGAGCCTGGCACTGGAAAGGAGGGGACACTGGAAAATAGTGATTCCCAGGCCAGCGGCTGCAGGAGGAATGAGGTCTCGGTATCAGTGGGATCCTCCTTGACAAACCCAGGGACGCACGGCTGGGAAGAGGCCTAGAGATGGGCTCAGAAACCGCCGTGGAGGCCTATCCGGCGCACCAGACCTGCTCAGGTTCATCCAAAGGCCCCCAGGTCACAAGAAGACAGGCTCACGAGCGTTCGGAGGTTATGTAACCCACGAAGGACAAGGCCTACCCCTCAGCGGGTTAGGTCACGAGGGGCTGTGAAGAGAGCAGGCTGGGTGCTTCACTTGGGGTGAAGACTTGGGGGTTTAAGATTTTGTTTTAAACATATGTGTAGAATTGAGCTTCTTTGGTGCTGTGCCCTGTCTGACTCTTTGCGACCCCGTGGACTATAATCCACCAACACTCTCTGTCCATGGGAGTGTCCAGGCAAGAATACCGGAGTGGGTTGCCATTTCCTCCTCCAGGCGGTCTTTCCAACCCAGGGATCGAACCCACGTCTCCTGTGTCTCCTGCACTGTAGGCGGGTTTCTTACGCCCTGAGCCATCAGGGAAGCTGAGTTTATTTAAAATTATTTTAAAATCGTGCATGGCTCTTGATATGGGTTTTCCAGCTGGGGGACAGAGTCTTTGACTGGGGTCCTTGGATCTGGCAGAATTGGGGGTTGATCCCTTCTCATGCTCTGGGTGAATTTGCCTTGCAAGCTTCTGATGGAGGTAGCTATCCAGCTGGGCTATTCTCAGGGTTAGGTAGATGGGGGCAAAGCCCCTCCACTATTTGGGTCTTCTCATCCATAAGGGAGAAGCTGGGCTAAGATCAGCCCTCGCTCCTATTTCTAGAGGAGCTCTGTCGTTCACTGGGAGCACCAGATTCTGGGGACTGGATCACTCCACAGTCTCACATCCATCTAAAGGAGTATTTCATCTTCCTTCCAGAAGACCGAAACGATGCAACAGCAAGCAGTAATAGGAAGTGGGTTTCTTCATACAAATATTCTGTGACACAAATACCACCTTTTCTCTGTCAGTTGCATTGGAAGTGTTCGCCAGTCTCTCTAATAAGAAGAAGAAAGCATGGCTTGATGACTCTGGTTAAGTGGTCAGGACCCTGCCTTGTGCTCATAAAGTGATTACACCAGGCCCTGAAATGGCCCTGTTGATTTATTAAGCAGTGCCAGGCAGGAGAGCTGGAGCAATTTCTTGTATGGGTTGACACATAGGTTTAAAATGCCTGAATGGTTCAATCTGGTATTAGTATGAGTTTTCCTGAAAGGAAAAGTGGAGAAAGGGTGTGGGACACTCCCTCTGAGAGGGCAGGCTCGGCGGACGCGGAGACTCTTCATCCTGATTGAGATGCTGGGTGGTTGCGGCTTGCCCGGGGCCCAGGGATCCTGTCTGGCTGTCTCCCCTGCCTCCCTTTCATTTGGAGCCCAGACGTGTTGTAGGTATTTTCCCTTTATAAGCATAAACCCCTGGTCCAAAGTTTTCCCTGGACAGCCTGATACTCGGCAAGACAACGTGTTTATGCACGCGACGGATATTTGCCTGGAACCCACTGCATGCCAGATGCCCCTCTAAATTCTGAGAGGCTGCAGGAGGAAACGAGCTTCCCTCCATCAAGGAGCTGACAGGTTGGAGGGCAGTAAGGCCTCTGTTTTGTCACGAAATGTGTTGTGCTTCTATGACCTCGAGCAAGCTTCGGATGGAGCCCTCCCCTGCCTGCCAGAGGCTGTGCCCCTGGGGGCCGAGCTGTGCCCGCAGCCCCGTCAGCACCTGGGGCTGGGTGTGGGGCTGCGGGGTTCATTGTGGCATCCAGCGCCTGGCACAATTCTGGGCACACAGTAGGTATTTTTTGAATATGCAGCTATTGTACGACTAGCTTTTCCCTAAAAAGCATTCTGGGTTCTGTTCACTGGTGAGTTCCCAAGGGCAGGAGAATGTGTTTTCTTGTTTTGCTTTGTTTTTCTTGCTTTCTCATGGAAGCAGCTTGTTCCGTGGGACGAATAAGACTATGCCTGCCCTTCAGGGATCTTCTCTTCTCCGGCCTTTATTTACACAAAGTCACCTGGAAATTGTTCTTAAGACACAGGAAGAAATTGGGTCATGCTCCCAGACCATTTGTAAAACAGTTCTTCCCCAAGAATCCTCAGAAGGATTCAGGAACTATTCAAGGGAGAAAATGCTGATGTTCCCGCATCTTTCACAATCCGGCTTTCTCCAGCACGCGAGAGGACTTGCCAGAGATACTTTTGGTAGCTCGTTCAAACCGAGGGGCTTCAGGAAACGCACCATGGGGCAACGTCGCCTGCACGCTGCTTGTCCCGTCTTTGATTTTCCCGTCAGAGGCTCGGACTTACCCAGAATCCGCCTGTCTTGGCATTTCCTGACTTTCGGCTTTGGACCCGAGCGGTGTTTAAACAAAGGGCGTGGGGCCCAGTGGGGGTGGGGACCGGGCATTGTTGGAATATCACATGGGATAAAAAAGTAGATGTCCCTGTCAAACTGAGTCTAGGCCTGTGAGCCACTGTTCGCTCTGTGGCAACAATGCTTGTCTGCTTTATGACAGCGGAAAGAATTAGCGGGGCTGCGTACTCTGATGTAAGGTGTCAACTGGGTGAATGCGCTTGCTGAGTCGCTTCAGTCTCTGCCCCCCGGATGGCAGCCTGCTGGGGCCCTCTGTCCACGGGATTCCCCAGGCAAGAATACTGGAGTGGGTTGCCATGCCCTCCTCCAAGGGATCTTCCCAATCCAGGGATCGACCCCTTGCCTCTATGTCTCCTGCACTGGCAGGCCTGAACTGGGTATTTCCTCTTAAACAAATATCTCCACTTAATTGCGCATTAGCCATCAAACTGCCAGGTTGCAGTATGTAGAGTATATTGACCTCCCTGGGTGGGGAAGCACCTTCTGGAATGACAGCAAGGTGGAAATAGTCGAGTCTTAGCCTTATTTCTATGGAGGGTGCCAAGGTTTTTGTGAAATGACCTATTTACAGAAACAAATTACCCGTTGCTGGTATCTTTCCTTGATCTACCAACCAAGAAAACGAGCCAAGAAAAATATCAAATTTTTTTTGTTTCTTGCTTTCTAAATGTTATAGGGGGTTTAGATTAAATAATCATCATCTTGGTTTTACTAACATAAAGTGAAGTGAAAGTCGCTCAGTCATGCCCGACTCTGCGACCCCATGGACTGTATAGTCTACGGGCTTCTCCAGGCCAGAATATTGGAGTGGGTAGCCTTTCTCCTCTCCAGGGGATCTTCCTGACAAGGGATGGAACCCAGCTCTCCTTCATTGCAGGCGGGTTCTTTACCAGCTGACCACAAGGGAAGCCTGAGAATAGGCTTGATGCCCTGGTGGCTCGGAGGTTAAAGCGTCTGCCTCCAGTGCAGGAGACCCGGGTTCAGTCCCTGGGTTGGGAAGATCCTCTGGAGAAGGAAATGGCAACCCACTCCAGTATTCTTGCCTGGAGAATCCCATGGACAGAGAAGCCCAGCAGGTTAGAGTCCACGGGGTCGCAAAGAGTCAGACACGACTGAGCCACCTCACCTCACCTCACCTCAAAATATTACTACCAGGTTGTAGGCCTAAATTTCTTTTCCCAGCGGGAACGGGCCTCCATGAAGAACTCGCCTCGTAAGGCAGCGGTGGGCGTCTGCTCTGGGGGCTGGAGCGTGCCGCGTCACCCCAGCTGTGTGGTCCCAGGACCTCGCTTCTGCCCCACAAGCATCTTTCCAAACCAGCCCGTGGAACAGCCTGAGGCCTGGGCTGGTGGGGACGCCAGGGCGTTCATCATCCCAGGGAGGTGGGGATCCAGCCACTCTGGGGACTTGAAACCATCTGTTTCTCACTTCCTTGCTGGAATGCAGCAGGTCCAAGAGTAGGGTGTATGAGATGAAGAGGGAGGGGGCCCCACTCACGAGGGTGCCGCTGGAAGCGGGCTCCGGCCCCGGGAGTGTGGGGGCGTGTCCTGGAGCCCGCAGTCCCCTGCCAGCTCCCGTCCCCCTGTCCTCACGGTTCACGAGCTCGTTCGGTCTGCAGGAAGTCACCTGCACCTGGGCTGTGCCGGGCATCGTCGGTTCAGCCCCTGATCACTGAGTGTTTGCTACGTTCCAGGGAGCACGTGAGGGGCAGGAGCCTTGGCCAGGGGTCACACCTGCCCCCAGCGTCACGCATCCAGAGGAAAGAGGGCCCAAATGGATCAGTGCCCGCCACCCCCTCATCGTGCTCCTGGAGGGCCAGGGGCCGGGGAGGCAGGTGTCGCTGGGCTGGAGGCAGAGCTGGACTGGGCCCTTCCTGCATCCCTGGTGTGTCCCTGGTGCCCAGTGGGGACGACCACTCACTGCTCATGGGTCAGAGGCTCTGGGAAGGCGGGCACTAACGCCAGAGAGCAGAGCTTTCAGACGGATTTCAACTACTGTAAAAATCACGTGTGCGGAGAAGACTCTTGAGAGTCCCTTGGACAGCAAGGTGATTCAACCAGTCCATCCTAAAGGAAATCAGTCCTGAATATTCATTGGAAGGACTGATGCTGAAGCTGAAGCTCCAGTACTTTGGCCCCCTGATGCGAAGAGCTGATTCATTGGAAAAGACCCCGATGCTGGGAAAGATTGAAAGTGGGAGAAGGGGACAATGGAGGATGAGATGGCTGGATGGCATCACCGATGTGGTGGACACGAGTCTGAGTGAACTCCGGGAGTTGGTGATGGACAGGGAGGCCTGGCGTGCTGCAGTCCATGGGGTCGCAGAGAGTCGGACATGACTGAAGTGAACTAAACTGAATCTGTGTGGATCATAGAATATTTTGAAAACATAAAATGTTTAAAAAATTAGAAAAAGAAATAAAATCAAAGGCACAATAACAACCACTCTGGCCACTGCTTTCCGCTCAGACGTATTTTTCCCAGTGGCTGTGTGTGTGGCCCATCAAAACAGTGTTCTTCCTTGATCACTTCAGGTATTATCCCATTAATTTCCTATACTCTTTGAGATTTAAAAAAAATTATTGGAGTGTAGTTGATTTCCAAAGTGACTCAGTTATACATATATCTCCCTCTTTTTAGATTCTTTTCCCATATAGGCCATTAAGAGACTGTTGTAAACAGGATTTTGTAATGACTGAATAATGTCCTGTGGCTTAGATTTGCTTTTTGGTTTAAAGTTTTTTTTTCTATTTACAAACAAGGGTTTGGTGCCTGTCTTCGTCCGCAGAATACGTTTTTGTTTGTCAGTTTTGCTCAGTCACTCAGTCGTGTCCGACTCTCTGCGACCCCATGGACTGCAGCACGCCAGGCTTCCCTGTCCATCACCATCTCCCAGAGCTTGCTCAGACTCATGTCCATCGAGTGGGTGATGCCTTGCAGCCATCTCATCCTCTGCCGTCCCCTTCTCCTCCCGCCCTCAATCTTTCCCAGCATCAGGCTCTTTTCTAATGAGTCAGCTCTTCCCATCAGGTGGCCAAAGTATTGGAGTTTCAGCTTCAGCATCAGTCCTTCCCACGAAAATGCAGGACTGATTTCCTTTAGGAGGGACTGGTTGAGTCTCTTTGCAGTCCAAGGGACTCTCGAGAGTCTTCAACACCACGGTTCAAAAGCATCGATTCTTCGGTGTATATAAACATTTTTAAAGGTCTTTGGGCGAATATCCTCAAATTGTTTGCAGATAATAATTAAGTCGTTCTGGGAACCTTGCTCCTGGCAGCCCTCAGTGCTGTGGGTGCAGGCTCTGACTAAGCCTAGCAAACGCTGCCCTGTTATCTTATCTGTGTTTCTTTTAAACTAACAAAGCTAACTTTTACTACCCATGTTTATTTCCCTTTTTTGAGTCAATCCTGTTTCTTGTTCTAATTTTCTGTCTTCATCTTAGTGGCTATTTCCATAGCCTTTTTTTTTTTTTTGTTTAGTAAATATTCACCTTCCTTTATTATATGGGTTGGAAACATTTACTCAAGACTCATTTAATTTTTGAATGTTTTATTTTACAGATGTATTTATATGTTCAATCTATTCTTTTTTTTAGGAAGAAATTGAACTTTTGATGTTAGATGACACTCCTGCAGTATTTTAGATTTTAAGTGCTGATGAGTGCTAGGTTGCTTCATTTGTGTCTGACTCTTTGCGACCCCATGGACTGTAGCCCACCAGGCTCCTCTGTTCATGGGATTCTCCAGGCAAGAAGACTGGAGTGAGGTGCTGTTTCCTTCTCCAGGGGATCTTCCTAACCCAGGGATCAATACAAGTCGTCATGGTATTTAATGTACGGAACCAGGTTCTGCCCCATTTGGATTTAAAATGATGGGCTCAAAAAAAAGCATCGGAATAAAATGGAAGACCTATTGCATGAACATTGCAGGTTTACTTGGTCTGATCACCACACAATTAGAAAGACTTTCTGTTCGTCTGGCCCCACAAGCAGACAAGAGCTGTTCTTCTGGATTCTTTCTTTTGGGTTTTCCCCCAAATAACGTCCATTCAAATGTCATTTCTGTCGGAGGTTGGTGGCAGTCTGACTTCAGAAGGATCAGGAAGAGCTTGAACACCCCTGGTTGCAAGGAAAGACAACAATAATCAAGCCTTTGTGGTGGGGAGGCGGGGCAGCGTGGGTTTGCTCAGGGTTAAGGACGGGGCGTTTGCTGCGGAGGCGTCCACCCTGACTCAGGGGCCTGGGGATCTGACCGGGCCTTGCGGGGGAAGCTGGAAAACCATTCTGTGGTCCTGCCAGGGCTCAGAGCTGGAACTTGCTCTGTGAGGGGCCTGGGGCATCCAGAACTGGCAGTGAGTTGCCTCCGAGTCTGACAAACTGAACGTGGCAGGGTTCCGGTTATCCGAGGCCCCCGGTTACCCAGCCCAGGGAACCGAGATTTGGCTGCGTCCCTACTGCGAAACAAAGGCTCTGAGAGGGCCAAGTTGGGGCTGGAGGCGGCTCAGAGGAAGGCGCGTTTTGGTGGCTTTGCGACTCTTTCCCTAAATA
The DNA here is from genome assembly GCA_006410515.1 of Procapra przewalskii. Taxonomy (NCBI): domain Eukaryota; kingdom Metazoa; phylum Chordata; class Mammalia; order Artiodactyla; family Bovidae; genus Procapra; species Procapra przewalskii. The sequence goes on along the minus strand of SJYF01000810.1, from coordinate 1,062,878 downwards.
ACATGGCTGTGAATCACGCCCTCTCCGAGGGTGCTGGTGGTGACTCAAAGCGAGTGAACCAGTGAGCCCGGACGGCTCCGCGCGCAGGACCGGACTTGACCTGGAATCAGGGCACAGCTGACAGCAGCACGCCAGGAATTTCGCTGGCCTTCCGTGCGGGGGCAGGAGCTGAGCCCTGCCGCACCGTGCGAGCGCTGCCCGCTGCGGGCCCTGCATGCTCGGGGCCACTTCCAGCCCCTGTGTCGGAAAAGTACTGCCTGAGTCACCCCTGGCCGGGTGTCACAGGGCCTCCCCCGCCAGGCCCGGAACCCCATGCCCTGGTCTCTCCCCTTCGCCTCCAATTGTTCTCCGGCTTCCCTGGGAGGCCCAGTGACAAGCCACCGGGGCTGGAGTGAGTCACAGGAAGGCAGAACATCGGGGTCAAAGGGGCCAGCGCAAGCCTCGCCCTCCTCCCCAACCCCGCCCCTCCATGGCTCTGGACACGGAGCTGTGGACACAGGGAGGCTGGGGGCCGGCCCGGGGGCCTGAGTCTTCTCTTAACACTTTGGCGTTGTTTTCACGCTGAGGGTGCTCAGATCTTGGATATAGCTTTCTGAGCTTAAGCCCGAACACACCTCTCTGTTCAGCTGGTGTCTCAGAGCGCCTCCCCCGGGGCAGGCTGCGGGCCCTCCTCGTGGTCCCCGGCCCTGTCCCCTGCCGCCTCGTCCCTCGGGCCCTCGGTGACCGCCAGGCCCTTGATGGTCCTCCGGTGGGCGCTCTCTGGCTCCGGAGCCCCTGGGTGGTCGCCAGACGTGGTCCTCCTCGACTTAGAGCCATCCCTGTCCACTCTTCCAGTCTCTGAGGGCTTCTCCTGAGGCCCTGCTGGGGGACTGCTTGCTAACTGCCCGTGAGCTACCATACATGTTAGAGAGGAAGGGATGGGAGACCTGAGCTCATGCGCATCCCTCTTTGAGTCCGAGCTTTGTAGAAACGGGTAACTTGGCAGAAATGGTGCCCCAGCCCAGAATCTGCTGGTTCTTTCCTTGCTTTTTCTTTTCTCTCCTTACGTTTTGATGGACAGCCAGTGTGGGCCATGGTCAAAGGTTTACCCCGCCCTTGGGATGGAGCTCGCTTGTCTGTGGGGGACTTGCTGTGTGAACAAACAAATCTTTGGCATCAGTAACCAAGTCTGCAGTAGACGTTGCTCTGCGGTCCCCAAGCCTGTTCAGATTTCTTGTGAAATGACAGGTTTTGGTTATTCCCTGGTATTCCATTACACGGTGTACCACTATCTACAAACAGATCTTTTGAAGAATTTTAGCTAGTTAAAATACTAAAGGAGGCCTTAAAAGAAATAAAGCGGTCAGAGCTGGGAGAAGAGCACTGGCCAGAGGGCCCGCTGGGTGCCACCGGGGCTCAGGGTTGAGTCCCGCCCGCCCCCTCTGCCCACCCGGGGCTGCACTCAGCTTCCTGGCTCCTCGCTTGCATTTTCCCTCTGATCTTTCTCAGCGGTCAGCTGCTGCGGGAGCTGGAGCAGGTGCTGGTCGCTGCATGAGGGGGGCTCCAGCTGGGAGGCCAGGGGAGGGGGCGGCCGGGGCTCTGCCTGCAGCGTGGTGTGGCCAGCTTGCGTGCGGCCGGGACCCAGGGTGGCAGGTGACACGTGACTCCGTTTATCTGCGGCGTGGTGCGCCAATCTTATCTGTGCTGTGGGCCGACGACAAGCGTTCCTGGAATAAGTATTTGCCTCTGTTGTGGTGTCCCAGCCTTTGGTCCCTGGCACGTATTTGCCTCCTCTCCGTCCATGCAGCCGTGTACCGAAGACGCCACGTGCGTGGTCTGAGGCCTCCGGCTGGACGGGGGCCCGAGGCCCGACCCCCGTGCTCCTGCGGACCACAGACCCCACGCCTGGGTGCCAGGGCACTTTCACCATCACTGAGCCCCTGTTGCTGCTTCCATGGGGATGAGATGGTGGAGGGGGGCCCCAAAGGGTGGCACAGGCCTGCTGGTGCAAAGCCAGGATGAACCCAGCCTTTGCTGGGCTCGTCCTCCTCTCAGGCGCTGGCAGCCTATTTCCTCCTTTATCTTGCAAACGCCCGGATTCCTTTGCCCAAGAATCCCCTGTGTCTAGTTGCTGGTCCTGGCCATCTCTTTGTGGCCCCAGGGACTGTAGCCCACTAGGTTCCTCTGTCTATGGGATTCTCCAGGCAAGGATCCTGGAGTGGGTTGCCATTCCCTCCTCCAGAAGAATCCCCTGGGGGGCTTCATAAAACGTGGATTCTCAGGCCCCGCCGGGAGCTGTGGCGTGTGCGTCTGGTGTGATGCTGCCAGGGGAGTTGCAGTGTTTAACAAGAACCCCAGGTGACACTGTCGCGGCAGGGTCCTTGGGCCCCACCTTGGGCCCTTCTCGCCTAGGAAGGTAGAGCCCGGCTGTGTCGCTGCGGATGTGGGTGTGTGCCGTCCACAGCTCAGGGGACACTGCGTGGAGGGACTGCCCCCTGCCCACCCCCACCACGAGCCCCGGAGGCAGGGAGCCCTGGGTGCAGGCTCCGCAGCGGTCAGGGCCCCGGCGGACTCGGTGCCCGGCTGCTCGGGCTGTAGGGTGGCCCTGGTTTGGGGGAGGTGCTGGACTCCTCTTTGGCCCTGGCTGAGCCCCGGTGTGCAGCAGCCCCCAGCCTTTTCCTCGGGTGCAGGCCAGGGTCTGCCGGCCAAGGCTCCGCACCTTGTGGGCTGTTCCGAAGGTGCCTAGTGCTCCGGTGATCTTCCATCCAGCATGTCTGACTGGCCAGACGAGGGTCCTAAGTCACAGGAATTACTTAATGTGAGAGCAGAATTCCTTCTACTTCAGGACATGGCTGCGTAACTGGACGTGTACATGTGGGCCCACGTCCAGCAAACAGGCCGGACGCCTCTCACCCATTTCTTCTGCCTCCTCCCCCTGCTCAGGTGGGCAGGCTGCACTCAGGGACCCTCAGGACCTGTGGGCCTGGGCCTTGTGCCAGGAGGGGCATGCTCCCCGCCCAGCAAGTCCTCAAGGGCTCTCAACACCCTGCTCTGCATGGATGCGAGGCTGCTGTCAGCCCGGGATGCCATGACTTCCCTGGAGGAAGTGGTTTCATGGGTCAGTTGTTCACACAAAGCTCAGGATGTCAGTCCTTTCAGTGAGACCACCCTCTGGGCCGTGGATCATGCTGGAAGCCCAACCGGGGGCTTTGGGAGGGGAGCCCTGGGGTGGGGGCGGCAGCCACGGCCTCTCCCGCTCTCGGCCACGTCCTCCTCTGTCACAGTTTTCTGGACATCGGCCGGCCCCTCCGGCAGCCCCTCGAAGGCCAGCGGCCCCGAGTCTCGTGATTCTTCTCATGAGTCACCTCATTTGCATCTCATCCCCCCACCCCGTTGATTAGGGGGCACCACACGGCAGACAGACGAGGACCTGATCCCTCAGACAAGCTGCTGTCTCTGCTGTTTCCTCCTTCCTGGAGCAGGCAGGGGACCACCGTGTTCCTCCCCAGAGTCACTGTTCCCCAAGACAGGGCCGTGGGCAAGGACCCGGGTACCCTGGAGTCAAGCCTCGGGGTCGTGGGTCGAGTCGAGGCCCTAAAGCTGTGCTGACCCCCTAATCCTGGCATCCATGAATGTGGGCTTATGAGGAAACGGGGTGTTTGCCGATGTCATCAAGTTGGGGTGAGGCCCCACAGGGAGAAGAGGGGCTGCATGACTCGGGGTAGAGCTGCGGGAGGCCATGGGCTGGGGGCACCCCCAGAGCTGGGAGAGGGGAAGATTCTACCCCAAGCCTCTGGGGGAGCGCGGCCAGGTCTCCCTGCTGCTCAGGCCCCGGGTGGGGGGCCTGCTGCCATTGGCAGCCACAGGGATGGGTGCCTGGCACGGGGACCAGTGGCGGCCTCGGTGTGGCCAGTGTGAGACGTGTGGTCCAAAGGCCCAGTGCAGAGAGGGGTGGGAATTGGCACAGCCAGCATGGAGCATCATGGGCCCAGGGTGGGAGCAGGGCGGGCCCCACGTGTCGGTCCAGGCTGGGGCTTCCCTGCATGGCCCACCCTCTTCCAATACAACCGATGACTTCTACTCATGATGACTTTAAAGGGGAATCATGGTAACTTTCTGAACACAAACAGCCTTCCCCTGGACGTGAGTCAGGCAGTTAAGAGCCACTGAGTCACGGTCGCCTGTGGCGTGTCAACACTGGCCTCACGGTTGGAACAGTTGGACTGGACCTTGAGATCACCGCAGACAGCCTCCTGCTGTTGGGGGCTAGGGCTCCGGGGCCCAGTGATGCTCCGGTGGCGCCTGTGATGCTGGCCTCTGGGGCAGGGGTGAGGGTCATGGCCCGGCTCCCACCACGTCCTCTGTGTCCCAAGCCCAGAGCCTCCACCAGCCCCGGCGGCCTCAGGGGGGTCCCCCTGACGACAGGCTTGAGGGCCCCGTGATCTTGGGGGGGGGCGAGACTGTCCCCGTGGAGGACAGTTCTGACCGGGGGGTTCCACTCTGTGTCGCCCGTGGTCCCTCTTCTCACCACCCCCGCAGCCCCACCCCACACACAGCACGTGTCTTCCTCCCATTTCAGCCCCCTCTGGGCATCACCAGATGATGGGGGTCCCTGAGACCACCCAGGGACCGTCTCATCCTTCCTGTCCCCCTAGGAAAGCCACACAGACCTTCAGGGCTCCTCCACGCACAGCCGTTTCATGAAGAGAGGGCCTGCCTTGTTAAATAAAGAAGGTAACTGGCAGAGGCTCATTTATCCATAGTGTGAAATTTAATTTCCAGGGACTGATTTCCCTGTAACTGGGGAGGGGGTAAAATGTTCAAAGTGGTGTTTCCATGTCGGAGGAGAGTCACGAAGGGGAGGTGTGCAGAGACTGTCCTTGCGTGTCCATGTGTGTGTCCAGTGTGCCTGTGCGTGTAAGTGTGTGTGTCCATGTATGCCCATGTGTGTCCATGTATGTCAGTAAGTGCGTCTCTGTGTGCCTGTGTGTTTCCGTGTACCTGTGTGTCCATGCATGTCCATATATGTCTGTGTGTGCCTATGTGTGTGCCCATGTGTACCTGTGTTAGAATCCTTTTCCAAGCTGGCTTTGAGAACAACCCATTCCACTTTCTGCGGCTTCCCCCATTTTGACCACCTGTTTTCATTAGGTGAATTCACATTTTCCGTAGCATCTTTCTCTCCTTCTCATCTGAAGTTTCATGGCCTTGACTGCTTTCGACCAACTTGGATACTATGAGGCATCCAGATCTATCAGAATTCCGGTTCAGAGATAGTTCTAAGCAGTGCAGTGAAATCTGATGAGCTTTATGATGAGAATAGAGGTGAGGGATGGTTTTAGCAAGTGACGGCGGTGGTCTCGCCGCATCTGACTGTCCATTTCAAGGAAGAGTCACTTGTATCCATCTGTCTTTTTTAAACCTACCTTTTGGTCTTTGGCCGTGCTGGGTCTCTGCTGCTGTGCTAAGGCTTTCTCTAGTAGCGGCGTGCGGACTTCCCATTGCAGTGGCTGTTCTTGCTGTAGAGTGCATGCTGAGGGCGTGCGGGCTCAGTAGCTGTGGAGTGCAGGCTCAGGGCACGCGGGCTTCGTTGCCCCAAGGCACCTGGAATCTCCCAGACCAGGGAGAGAAGATGATGACGGGGATGGAGTGAAGGCTCCAGGAGGGGCCTAGTGCTTGGGGCCCCGGGGCAAGGAAAGGACCAAGCTCGAACAGGGGGTCCAGCGGATGGGACTGGACGCAAGGAAACAAGCGCGGGGGCCCCGGAGCCCGGCTGGTGGACAGGCTTGTTGCTGCCTGCCGCTCTCCTCGGGAGGGCCAGGGTGGGAGACTGTTGGTAGCTGTCTCCCTGGCAGGTGGGCCCGTCTCTCCGGGGAGGGCCGAGCAGCCTGGGCCTCTGAGCTGCCCTTCCGCACTCAGCGCTGTCGAGCAGCTGGAGACGGCGCTCACGTCTGTTCACTGCCCTTCATGACTGTCTGCACGAGCTGCCCGTGTCCACCGTGTGCCCTGGGCCTGCAGGCCGGCCCAGCAGCCGCTGGGGCCTGCCCATCACGTCTGGGATTCTGCACTCAGTCTGCTTTCTCAAGCTGCCCCGCTTCCCCGGCCCCTCTCACAGAGCTGGACACGGTCCCCCTGATGGAGCTGTCTCTTTGGGTGGGGCTGTCCCTGCTCTCCATAGCATGGATGCTGGGGTTTTCCCCTCCCCTCCCTGGACCAGGAGAGGTTCTCAGGAAAAGATGACTATCAGTCATTCACACGCTAGTGTGAAGGAGCTGCCGCTCACACGCCCCCTGATTCATTCAGTCAATATTAACCGAGGGCTGCTAGGCTAGAGGTGGAGGGACGTGAAAGTCTTGGCCCTGACCTGTGACTTTCAGGACTAGAACAGCCGTGGGAAGAGAAAGATAAACAGAAGTCCAGGGGGTGAGTGTGGTGTTTTTCCTGGGGCACTTTCAGGAGCCGGGTGCCTATTAATGAGGACATGGCTTGGTTGAGAAAGGCTTTCAGAGTCTCCAGGATGAGCGGGACGAGAGAGGTGGTGTGGACGTGCAGAAGGGCGGGCACACAGCCCCACCCGAGATCCCCGGCCTGGAGGCGCTGGGAGTTCGCGTTGCCCACAGGGTGGACCCCGGGCAGCTGGAGCCCGGCCCTCTGCCTGCCTGGTGGCCTAGAGCTGGGGGCTCTGGAGGCTTTGGGCAGGAAATCCATACGTTCTCTCCACTTCTCACAGGTTGAACTACAAGCCCACTGTTGGACACTACACAAATGGCAGTTTTGCACAGGCTGACCCCACAGGAAAAGGTCACGGGTGTCCCAGAAGGGACAGGACGCACTGGGCCCAGCTGGGGCAAGGCTGGCTCATCAGGATGGAGCGGGGGCAGGAGCGGGGCAGGGCCTCTGGCCGGACCGCAGAGCTGGTGGTGCGTCCAGCTCGGGTCGGGGCGGGGTCGGAGTGAGGCCAGGCGCCTGGCGGGTGGGGGGTCAAGTTAGCAGGCTGTCCAGGTGGGTCCAAAAGAGCAAGGCTGCGCTGGTGGGATTTTAACGGTGGAGAGTGATTTGAGGATGCAGGGTCCTGCGGCCACCAGTCCCTCTCATGATGGCTTGGGGTGGCCTCCTGGGGGTCGGCTGGGGTCCCAGCCTGGGCTGGAAGGGACTGTCCTGCTGGCTGAGCTTGGAGGGACCAGCGAGGCCTCACTGTTTCCCAGGCGGCCACCAGGCAGAGCTGTGATGGACAGGCATGCTCAGGGAGTCTAGGGCTCAGAGAAGCTGGGACATCTGCTCAGGGCGGCTTAGCGTGGGAGAGGAGGAGCCAGGATCCCGGAGGCACTGGCAGGCTCTCCCAGGTCACCCAGCACCTGCAGTGTGACCCAGGGTCACCCAGGGCCCTCACTGTGGCCCCAGAGGGTCACCCAGGGCCCTCACTGTGACCCCGGGGCTCTCACCCTGGATGGCATCTCCTTCCGGGGCTCATTCACCCTGCTCCTCCCTGGGGTCCCACCCCCCAACACCTCAGCTTCCTACTGTCCCCCACCACTCTCACCCCACATCCCGACGCCCCACCTGCACACAGCCCACCCGGTTCTGCCGTCCTTGTCCCAAGTGAGGCTGAGGCTCAGCTCTCACGGAGGCCCTCTCCTGGTTGTCATGGAGGCTCTCTCCTAGCTCTCCGAGCTGGTTTGTGCTCATTCGCGCATCCGTCCTCAGGCCCGCTTCCCAGGTGGGCGGGGCTCATCCCTATCACCCACTTTACAGGCGAGAAGACTGAGGCTGAGTCAGGGCTGGAGCCGGGGACCAACGGGAGACTGCAGGAGGTGGCCCCGCCCTCCACCTCTGGGGAGCACACACCTTCTGGGGCCCCTCTGGCTGCTCAGCCACGTGCCAGAGGACGAGGGGGACCCTGGCGGGGCGAGAGGAAGGCCCTGGGGAGGGTGGGGAGGTGGCCGCGGGCACCTGGGGGCTCCAGAGGCCCTCCTGGTGGGCACCCACCTCCTGGGACGCTCAGCCGCGGGCAGGCCCATCCTGGGGTGGCCCCAGGCAGGCGGGCTCTGGACAGGTCAGGCCAGGATGGGCTCCGGGGAGGTGTGGGATGGAGGCCCGAGGAGCGCCCGGGGTGCAGGCCAGGTCCCATGCTGGTCCAGGGCTGGCTCCAGAGGGCAGATGACCCGGGAGCCTCCCACCAGCAGAGCAGAGCGGGCTTTCCGCCTCGGTTCGCGTCTGGCCACCCTGCTGGTGTCTGAGGTCCCCACATCCCACAGGTCGGGGCCTGTGTCAGGCCATCCCACAGCACAGCCGGGGGAGGAGGGCTCCTGGCAGGAGCTGGGCAGCTCTCTGAACACACGCATGTGCGCGTACACAGATGTGCGCACACTCGTGTCTCACTGGGGTCTCACAAAGAAGGGCTGGGCCTCCTGCTGGGTGGGCTGGCAGGACTCTATCTGGTTTCTGCTTCCCCGGAGGCCGGGCCTCCAGAGGACGTCGGGTCGGCCTCTCTCACTCTCCGCCGTGGCCTGCTGCTCCTGGCAGAGGCCCCTGAGGAGTCGCCCCCTCCACACAGACTGACTCAGTGCCCTGGGGACCCCGGCCTGCCTGAGCCCCAGGTCTGGTTGGGACCCTCTTCGTCCCATAGGACAGGTGGACGCGGTAGTGACCAAAGGCAGCCAAGCTGCAGGGGGCTAGCTCGGCGCGGTCAGCCGAGGTGCTCATAAGTGTGCACAGGTCTGGGCGCTTGGACTCACATCACGGCTCTGAAAATCGCTGGAAATGCCCCTGGGCCCCGCTCCTCTCACGTGGGCATGTGTGCGCCTCACCTGAGACACATGTTTATAGCTCACCTGGGCCTTGGGTGATTCAGATGGGCAGCATCTCAGTCAGGCTTAAGAGCTGCTGTTCCCTGAACCTCAGCTCCCAGGGTGAGCGCCCGTGGGCGGGTGTGGGCTTTCTGAGCCTGCTGCCATCTGCGTGCACGCTGCTCTTGCTCCCAGAGCCTGTCCGGGGCCCGCGGGCCCAGTGCCCAGGCGCTTCCTCGGGGCCCTTTCCCGTCTCTCCAGGTGCCTGGCTGCTCCCTGCACCATGATTCCCTCCCATGCACCCATCTCCCCACACCCCCCACCGGGGATTCCCTCCCAGGTGGACTAATGGGCCTCCTCTCCGCTGAGGAGACCTGGGCGGGGCTGGGAGAGCTCACAGGTGGGGTTTTAACACGA
>SJYF01000810.1:1040616-1053307 GCA_006410515.1 Procapra przewalskii | reverse complement strand
GGGCACAGGGCTGGGGAGCAGGTTTCAAACCGTGCAGGCGTGGATGGCAAGAAGCTGACCCTCTACCCCTGGGTCTGTCTGGGCCCTCGCTTTCTTTGATATTCTGACCTGGGAGCCCTGCTTGGAAGCCAGTTACACAGTGTCAGACAGTCAAGACAGTGACACAGGTGTGAAGCACCTGAGACTCATCAGAAAAGGCTTTTGCATCTTTGACTCACTAAAGGGGCCTCCTGGACCCACGGGCCACACTTTGAGAACCGCTGTATTCATCAAAGCAAGTCCTGTGGCTGATTTCAAATTGCAGAGAAGAGAGACTGATCCCCTTTAGTGCTAGGAGCTCAAGGGGATGGGGCAGAAGGCAGGGACTCGGGGAAGGGGGAAGCGGGGAGCCAGGAAGCCCACTCACCTCACCCACAGAATTCTTGCCCAGGGACCAGGTCTCATGTGAGAAATTGATCCTAGAAAGTGTTACTTTGGGGACATCCCTGGTGGTCCAGTGGTTAAGACCCTGCCCTCCCGATGCCGGGGCACAGGTTCAGTCCCTGGTCGGGAAACTGAGACCCTGCATTCTGCACAGCGCGGCCTGAGAAACAAAGAAACTGGCACTTCTGACAATCACCTTTATTTTTTCACGAAAACTCTAAAGGACCTCGTGTTAGCTTCTCTTTGTGCGTTTTAGTCCATTTCCCTCCCTTTTTGTACTAGTTTCTTAAGAATTCTGACTTCTGGTTTTCATTTTCCTCTTCCCTTTGCGGAGGATGCTATCACTGGTTCTGAGGGACCTCACTCAAAGCAGGGCTGATGTCACAGGTCCTCTGCTATACCTTGGCCCTTGGCGGGTGACCCAGACTTGTCCCCAGCGACAGTCTGCCCAGCAAGGAGGCTCATCTCGTCTTAAGGAAGCAGGGGACCAAACAGACGAGGGGCTATCTGACAAGTCTTTCTGTCCAGCCTCGCCTGGGAGCATCCAGCCCCTTGGACTCAAGGTATTGAGTCTACTTAGAAAAAATTGGAAGAAACATTTTTGTGATCACCTTCCCTGGGCTGGGTCTGGGATGAAAGTTACCTGAGTCTCAAATCTGGTTTTTCTCTGCATCCCATATGAGTCCTGTGCAACCTTCATGCCTAAACATCCATCAAACAGGGTGTTTAGTTTGTCTCACGGCCCCGATTTGAGTTCTGCGAAGAAGGGACAGGACCCCTTATTCCCCGTGCTGTCGGGGATGCTGGCCGACGGCTCCAGTCAGGGGCTGCAGCTCCCAGGCCTGCTTCTCCTGCTGGGTGTGCCGGCCTCCAGTGTTCCGGACGAGGGACAGTGTCTTTAGACCGCCTGGGCTGGTAGCATCGATTGCATGAGCTTTACCTGTAATGCACAATCTGTATTTCTGCAAGTTATTGCTGAAAAGCACCCACGTTCCTGAGCTGAGATTCTTTTCTTTTTTTTCTGTCTTCAGCTTGACTTGGGGACACTGGCGTCTTCCTTGGCCACCCGGGGCGTCCCCTCCAAGGCTGAGGTCAGAGGCACCCTTCCTGCCAGGGTGTTGAGTGGAATGTCTCTCTAGGGGGAGAAAGTCAACAACTAGGAGTGAAATTCTGCAGAGCAGAATGAGGAAGAGGCTCGCGCAGTCCTACAGTCGCGCAGGCGGCCCCCAGGAGAGGACCCTCCTGTCCACGGCAGAGGGGCCGCACGCAGGTGACACAGGGTGGGGGGTGAGGAAACCATGGCCAAGTGTCCTGAGGCCTGGAGTCCTGTGTGAGCTTCTCGGGCTCGGAGAGCTCTGCGTTCCCTCTTCCTGCCCCCTTTCCTGTTTCTTTTCTTTCTTTCCTTCTCTCTTCCTCCCTCCCTCCTTCTTTCCTTTCTTTCCTTCTTCATTCTTCCAAGAACGACTTTTTATTTCTCTCTCTTTCCCCCCCACGAATGATGTCCATCATATTTTAGAACCTGAATTCAGAAGCCCAGGCTCATGGCCCGCGTCTGGTGCGACCCACAGGAATGCAGTGCATCATGAAGACGGGCCCGCTGACCCCCGGCAAGGACATGACTTTATAATCTCTGTACCGATACTTAGTAAAAGTCAAGCTCTTGTTGGACGCAGTAGTTTTCCCTTGCACATTGTACATATAGGTTAAACTTTGTATTGGTTATACCGATTTCGATCACAAGTACAAAAGTAATCATCCTGTTGGCTACTCAAGCTACTTAATGATTTTTTTAGAAAAGCGTTGTTTGATCAAGGTAAGGTTGTGGACAGGCTTCCCGGATGGCTGAGTTGGTAAAGAATCCGCCTGCAGTGTGGGAGACCCCGGTTCAATTCCTGGGTCAATTCCTGGACGTACTGTATCTAGATTTTCTCAGAATCTTTTAAAAAACCAATTCGAGAACTCACGAGGCCGGGAAGAAGGAATAAACCCCCAGAGTGGGCGCAGAAATGGGTGCAGGGGAGCCTCTGAAAAGCTGGGCTTTTGAGGCAGCCCAAGCTCCGAGTCTACAGCGGCTACAGCTGAACAGCCAGGGCGAGAGCGGTGAGAGTTTGGGGGACGGAGCTCAGTGGCCTGGCCGCGCGGCGCCTGCAGAAGGAGGAGCCGCTTGTGGGATGCTGGGTGGGGCAGGGCAGCCCGCTTCGTCCTGGGGCGTCAGGCACGGGGCCACTATGATCTGTCTTAGCTTAGCAGCGAGGACCCTGGCGCTCATTGGTGGAGGTGAGGCCCAGCTGGCGAGGCGTGTGAACGTTTACACCGAAGAAAGGAAAGCTGGATGGGGTCTGGGGAAGGCCTCTCCAGGAGGAAGGGGCGAGCTTGTCTGTGCGGCCTCAAGGCTAGAGCTGCCCAGCCGGTGGACTCGTAGCAAAGCGGGCTTGAGATCCGAGAGGACCTTCTCTCAGCAGGAGCTCTCCAAAATCAGCAAGGGCGTCTTCTGACGAAGCCCGTTTCACGCCCATGGGGGTGCTCAGGGCTGGCGAGCCCACAGCGAGGGCATCACGGACTGGCGGAAGTCCAGGCAGGAGGTGGGGGCAGTGCAGCTGACCTCTGGGGCCCAAACCTGGGGTGGGGGTGCTGACCAGGCGTTGGTCCGAGGCCATCAGCTGCTTATTTCTTGAGATTCCTTATGCTCTGGGGCCTCTGGGAATACAAAGAAAGATGGAACGTGGCTTGATCTGCTGTTGTATCAGACATGACCACATGGGACACAGTCCTGAGAGAAAACCGTGCCCCCGGAAGCTGAGGTGGGTAGGTGCTGGGCTGGATGCCAGGAAGGGGCAGCGGGGGTTTCATCTGGGCTTCAGGAGGCTGGGCTTCACGCGGAGAGGGAGGAGGTGGAGACCTGCTCATAGGATGGGGGCAGGAAGCCAGGAGAGGCCTCGGGTGAGCTGCAGGGCCCGTCTGCCTGGGCAGGGCTTTCTGCCACCCATGCCCAGGGTGGGAAGGCCTCCTGGGGTGTAACGCCAGCCCCAGCAGCTGCTGTTGCTGTTCAGTCACTCACAACAGTCATTCACACACAACACGACTGTTGTTCAGTCATGTCTGACTCTTTACAACCCCATGGATGGCAGCATGCCAGGCCTCCCTGTCCTCCACTGTCTCCCGGAGCTTGCTCGAACTCACGTCCATCGAGTCGGTGATGCCATCCAACCATCTCATCCTCTGATGCCCCCTTCTCCTCCCGCCTTCAGTCTTTCCCAGCATCAGGGTCTTTTCCAGGGAGTAGGCTCTTCGCATCAGGGGGCCAAAGTATTGGAGTTTCAGCGTCAGTGCTTGCAATGAATATTCAGGACTGGTTTCCTTTAGGATGAACTGGTTTGATCTCCTTGCAGTCCAAGGGACCCTCAAGAGTCTTCTCCAGCACCACAGGTCAAAAGCATCACTTTCCGTCCCCTCACCCCCCACCACATCTACCCTGCTCTCTGCCTCTGGATCTGCCTTTTCTGGGTGTGCAGTTAAATGGAATCATTCGGTCCGTGCTCTTTTCTTTCACCCAGTGTAATACTTTTGAGGTTCATCTACGACTCAGCATCAGCTGCTTATTCTTCTTTATTGCTGAACATGATCGGTTGTACAGACAGGCCTCATGGTACCCATCCATGCATCACGTGATGGGCACGTGGATTGTCTCCAACTTGGGGCGTTTGTGATGCCAGATGCTGTGGACATTTGTGTGCCAGTCTGTGCATGGACACGTCTCCATTTCCCTTGGGCAGGTATGCAGGAACAACTCAACTGGGCTCCGATGAGCATTAGAAGCAGGTGAAGAGGATGGGAGAGGATTGAGGGGGCACCGAGCCTACTGAGGGGGCCCGTGGTGAGAGACGCAGAGGAGCATGGCTAAGCGAGGGTGCTTCTTGACCAGTGGGGTTTGGGTCCCAGGCTTGATTGATTACGGCCAAACCCCTGGTGACCTGGGGAGTGGAGCCAGGGAGCAAGCGCTTAGAGTCCAGAGACCAGAGACCCTGGAGCTTCCTGCAAGGGGTACAGGGGAGGGAACAAGCGGGCTGGGCTGGGGGCTGCTCAGGCATTCAGGACGCTGTAACCACAAGCAAGGACTGAAGTCTGGACAGAAAAGGGCAGAGAAGACCCCATGGGGCATGATGGCGGAGCTCAGAAAACATCATGATTGAATTAACGGTGACTCGGTGGCTCATCCCAACTAAAATTAGTTCTCATGCCTACAGCGAAAGCACTCTTTGTTTCTTAAAAATTTTCTTTTACACATTCTGCTTGAAGACTGCTCAGAAATAACTATAAAATGACAAAATATGAATAAACTGCTAAACTGAACAGAATAAAATTCACAAGGTGCCCCGATTCTGACAACACATAGACAGTAAATGACTAAAAATTCTAAGTGAGCACAGAAAACGTCTGTCGCGTTGCATGTAAGAATTCCAACAGTCTAATAGACGTACTTAATTAAAATGGTGAAGCCATCTGTCCAGAGGCTTCTTGCTGAAACGGTAACAAGTGGTGCTCAGCTCTCCTGCAGCAAGAAGGTCTTAGAGCTGAGTCCTTCTCAGCAGATTTGGAAACTGGATAGTGAGACAAAAGTATTTCTTTTGGTGACATTTGAGAAGAGATGGGAATTTCGCTGTGTTTTCTCCCCATCTGCAGTCAGACGCCTGACGCGCTGGGCCACTGCCCCACCCTTGTTACTGTGCTTTCTTTCTGGCTGTTTCTGGAGTGACTGCAGATAAAAAATTGAGGCTTTGCAACGCCCATCTGAGCCTGTAGGCCTGTGGCTTGCATTAGAGGTTGTGACATATTGAGCTCATTACATTTGGTGGTTATATTTAAGGAACATTCTTCTTTGAAAAATGTCTTTCACTTGTGGTAAGAACACTTAATATAAAATTTGCTGTCTTAACCATTTTGTGTGTATGGTCCTGTAGGATCAAGAACGTTCAGAGCTCTGTGTGGCAGATTCCGGAACCTGCTCGTCTTGCAAACATTAAGGAGCTGCACCCACCAAGACAGCAGCTCCCCAGAACCCGCCCCCCCGGGCTCCAGCCTTCTACTTTCCTTCTCTGTGAAGGTGACTGGAGGGGGCATGGCGAGCCACGCCAGTGTTCTAGCCTGGAGAAGCCCTTGGACAGAGGAGCCTAGTGGGTTACAGTCTGTAGGATCGCAAAGAGTCGGACACGACTGAAGCGACTTGAACACACACATGCACGCGTGTGACTCTCCCAGAGCCCTCACATGAGCAGTCTCCCGTGGCCTCGTCGTGCTGTGTCTGGCAGTAACATGCAACACGCACACACAACACACACACGCAGGTGTGTGACTCTCCCAGTGCCCTCGCGTGATCAGTTTCCCATGGCCCTCTGCGTCTGGCAGTAACACACACACGCAACACACACATGCACGCGTGTGGCTCTCCCGGCGCCCTCGCGTGAGCAGTCTCCCATGGTCCTCTGCGTCTGGCAGTAACACGCACATGCACGCGTGTGGCTCTCCTGGCGCCCTCGCGTGAGCAGTCTCCCGTGGCCTCATCATGCACGTCTGGCTCGCTGCCCTGGACACAGCGTCCTCAAGTCTCCTCCACGTCCTTGCAGGTGTCACCGTCGCTTTCCTGCCTGAGGCGGAGCCACACTCAGTCGTCTGGCTCTGCCACACCGTGTTCACGCGCTCATCCGTCTGTAGACATGTGGGTGCTCTCTGCCTCCTGGCTACTATGGCTGCCGCTGCTGCTGGAAGTGGAATCGCTAGACACATGGTGACTCTGTGGTTAATTTTTTAGGGACAAGAATATTATTTCTCTTAGAGTAGATTTAAGCTCATGTACTAACCTGTGTCATACCAGAGTCCCTCTGAGACCAAGCTTTCGTTCAGAAGTTTCTCTAAAGCTGGGGAAGATGGAGACCAAACTCTCTACGCCCCCCGCCTTCTAAAGGAGAAGGAGACAAAGTGCTGAAAGTGGAAAAATGCTACTGTGAACTTCGGGAGATGCGCTTCTAGGCTCGACTTTCATCCTTTCTAGTGGCAGAACTTTGACTAAACGAATTTGCCTTTCCACGTCTCAGCGTCCTCACATGTAAAAAGGAAAGGATTGAAAGAAGGTCTAGTTAACACCCTACTCAGCTCTGAATAAGTTATGAGGATAACTTCCAACTGAAATGAATGCATAAACCATATTAAACATTGTTTAATATGTAATGCCTATTATTGCAAGATGTTCAGAACTATTAAAAAACCCCAAACCTATAAAAGTCAAAATATAGAAGCAACCTAAAAATGTCCATTGATAGATGAATGGATAAAGAAGATGTGGTATATATAAGCACTGGAATATTATCTATAAAAAAGAATGAAATAGTGCCATTTGCAGCGACATGAATGAGCTTAGAAATTATTTTCCTAACTGAAGTAGGTCAGACAAAGACAAATATCATGATTATCACTTACATGTACAGTCTTTAAAAAGTTATATCATGATTATCACTTACATGTACAGTCTTTAAAAAGTTATATAAATGAATTTATCCACAAAAATTCATTCCAGTAGGAAGGGCCTTTCCAGTAGGACCCATTAGATTGCATGTGTGCCTGCGACCTGACATTAGGAATAGAAATACTTATTTGGGAGTTAAGGTTCCTTATTGTATTATTTCCAGATGATTTTCTTTTGATGTTTTTCACCTACCTCCTACTCTTTCTTCCCTTCTTCTAGGCATTTAGCCAGTGATCAATTTCTGCAAGGCTTGCTTTATAAAAGCTACCCAACAAACTATGGAAAATTCTTAAAGAGATGGGAATACCAGACCACCTTACCTGCCTCCTGAGAAACCTGTATGCAGGTCAGGAAGCAACAGTTATAACCAGACACGGAACAACGGACCGGTTCCAAACTGAAAAAGGAGGATGTCAAGGCTGTATATTGTCACCTTGCTTATTTAACTTATATGCAGAGTACATCATGAGAAACGCTGGGCTGGAGGAAGCACAAGCTAGAATCACGATTGCCAGGAGAAATATCAATAACCTCAGATATGCAGATGACACCACCCTTATGGCAGAAAGTGAAGGGGAGCTATAGAGCCTCTTGATGAAAGTGAAATAGGAGAGTGAAAAAGCTGGCTTAAAACTCAACATTCAAAAAACTAAGATTGTGGCATCTGGTCTCATCACTTCATGGCAAATAGACGGGGAAACAATGGAAACAGAGACAGACTTTATTTTCTTGGGCTCTGTGAATGGTGGCTGCAGCCATGAAATGAAAAGACACTTGCTCCTTGGAAGAAAAGCTGTGACCAACCTACACGGCATATTAAAAAGCAGAGACACTACTTTGTCAACAAAGGTCTGTCTAGTCAAAGCTATGTTTTTTTCAGTGGTCATGTATGTGTGTGAGAGTTGGACCATGAAGAAGGCCAAGGTCTGAAGAAATGATGCTTTTGAGCTGTAGTATTGGAGTCCCTTGGACTGCAAGGAGATCAAACCAGTCAACCCTAAAGGAAATCAGTCCTGAACAGTCATTGGAAAAACCGATGCTAAAGCTGAGCTCCAATACTTTGGCCATCTGATGCAAAGAATTGTCTCATTAGAAAAGACCCTGATGCTGGGAAAGATTGAGGGAAGGATGACAGAGGATGAGACGGTGGAATGGCATCACCAATTCTATGGATATGAGTTTCAGCAAACTCTGGGAGATGGTGAAGGACAGAGCAACCTGGCGTTCTGCAGTCCATGGGGCTGCAGAGAGTCGAACATGACTGAGTGACTGGACAATGAAGGATGCGTGAAAGTGTTAGCCACTCAGTCGTGTCTGACTCTGCAACCCCACGGACAGTAACCCACCAGGCTCCGCTGCCAGGGGATTCTCCAGGCAAGAATACTGGAGTGGGGTGCCATGCCCTTCTCCAGGGAACCTTCTGACCCAGGGAAGGAACCTGGGTCTCCTGCATTGCAGGCAGGTTCCCCTTTACCATCTGAGCCACGAGAGAAGGATGGATGTTTCCTTTCAGGTGTTAGTTTTCATATTATCTGCTCTGGGCACAAGAGCACCTTCTTTAGCAGAAAAACGTCTCCAGGCCTGCTGGTGGAATCCCAGGTGCTGTGGAAGCTGTGGAGTACGCGGTCCTCTTGCAGTCCCTCCAAGCATTCTTCTTTGGAGACCCCTGGATCTGCCAGCAAGCCAAGCCTCTGCCCCAGGCTTGGAATCAGAAATGCCCCCGCCGTTTTCCTAGGGGCGGGGATGAGTGTGCCGTGACTCAGCTCTTGTCTCGGGGGTCCAGCGTGTGGGCACTCATGGTCATCTGTGAGACCGAAAGTGTGCACCTGATTCCATCTCCCCCGAGGACCCCAGAGGGGCCCACATCCAAAAAAACACCGGCATTGCCTGTGTCTCTGCGAAGTGTAATTTTCCCACAGCTTTGACTTAATCACAGTGTAAATATCTTTGGCCAGAGAAGTCCGGCCACTTTGATTAATTCTGGTACTGCCACATTCTTTGTTAGGTAAACTGTCCTGTCACCAGCCTTGCAGGCCGCCCAGCGTAAGATCCGCCCGACATTAGAAAGCCCAGGAACCTCTATTATGAAAAAAGTTCTTATCTTTATGTTTCCATTCATGAAACTTTGTTGAGAAAATTTTTTTTTTTAATTTAAAGAAGAAAAGTTGAGAACAGGCTCTTTACACTGAGAAACAGGCAAAGCAGAATAACAAACACAGGCGTGCTGACATCTCAGCTCTTGCTGAGTCGTATCTGCAGCGCCTCCCGCTGGGCTCTGACATGACATGGACCTGGGGCAGGAGAGGCCCCCATGTGATCTGGGTCCGAAAGCTGAGTCCCAGGAAACCGATCACCAGGAAAGAGTGGGAACATTTAGAAGCTACTTCTCTGGCATTCTCTGGGATTCTATTGTTCAAAGCTGAATTGGTCCTTAAGGACTCTTTACTGCCCCCAGCTTGGTACTGGAAAATTTCATGAGCCATTTTCCTCTCCCGTTTGAGCAAATAACCTGCTTACCTTTTGTCAAAGGCGTCAATGCTCACTTTTTCTGGTCATTGTGGGAATATTTATCATCCTTCTGGTTTGGGGATACTTGCAAGAACTCAGAGCTCTTCTTTGTAACTGTTCTCTTGTCTATGAATGTACCGTGGGTTTCCAACATCTCCAACCCAGGACGGCCTGGGAACATGTGATAAACGGGGGCTGGCTTGCATTGTGTGAGTCAAAGGTTGGAGAAGTAGCCCATTAGGCCACACTTATGTCATATCTTGTCTCTGAAAAAGTCTGAACAAAAAAATCTGCACTAGACTAGCTATTTTGAACACTTCTTGTATTTTTAATGGGTCTAAAATTATCTGTGTTTCCCCATTTTTCTAGAAATGGGTTTGCCTTTGACATGAATGCCCAACTAATGACTACAGAATTGAGCTCTGAGGGCGTTCTGTGGAATTAGACTAAAAAGATTAAGTTCCTGCATGGCATCTGAATTCATATTATTTCTTATTAGAAATTAATTATAGTCGCTTTCTGTTTTTTGGGGAGGCTGGAGGCAGTAACTGAATATAAATAAGGAAAACAAAAAGGAAATAAACCAAAAACAAAGAGAAAAAAAGCAGATGATCATTTAATATGCAGACTGAATTTAAGCAAATTACTGTCTAGTCACAGATTTTCTGTATGGATAAATTTATGGGGAATATAATTAGCTGGCTGAACAGACACATAGCATCTTCATTTATTTCACAAATCCCAGACTGAATGTGAACCGACAATGTACTAACTTACTCTTAACATCCAAACAATTTGGAAGTAATTGACTCTTTGGATAATAAGGTCCTTTGGGGTTTCTCTGTTTCCCCAAAGATGTCTTAATAAACATCAATTAGCGATGCATAGGTCTACAGCTGTAGATGCAAATAATCTTTATTAGTTCTTCTGTTTGTTGGAATTTTGGATAAATTGAGTTGACTGCACCCACGGAGTCAGCAAACACAGGTGTGCCCTCTCTTAACGGGACTGGCTATATTTTTGTTATATAGGCCTTTCAAGTTGAAAAGTCTCAGCACGAACTTTACCCTCTCCAGCGAGCCTTTCCAGGTAACCCCAGCCCACACTACTGACTTCCTTTCTGGATTCCTCACAAGGTTTTGCCTCCACACTTTGGGTCGTTTTTGTTGTTTTCAGGCAGGTGCCTCATCCTGCCACTGTGTCGGGCCCCAGAGATTTTATGTGCAAGTGATGCCACCAGCAAGATAGAAGCCCCTTCTTGCGAGCTGTGCCCTTCCGAGCCTGGGGTCAGCACTGGGTTGCCTTAAAGCCCCAGATGAGTTATTCTCATATATGTTGGCATGCTCTTCCTAGACCCAAACAGTCCTCTTTCCCAGTCAGTTAGGGATGGCGCCTGGGTGTCTCTGAGCTGCTACAGCGGCCCCGCCAACTGGGGGATTTGCCAGGTGGGGGGCCGTTGAGTCTGGGCAGCGGTTCTGTAACGGCATCAGATTTGGAATCCTATCTTTCTACACTGGCCTTCTCACATATGCCTCATGGCCACAAAGTGGATGCCACCCCTCCTGCCTCACATCAACTTTCCTCAGAAGGAGGAGGAGAAAATGAGGACGAGGAGGGGGAGAGAAGAGGGGAGGAAGAAGCGGAAGAGGAGAGAAGGGGCGAGGGGGGAGAGGGTGAAGTAGAGAGCCGTGAGGAAGAGAGGAGCCCACCCGGGTCAGGGGCGGAGCCTCCCCGAAGCCCCCGACGCTCTCGCCTCCCTCTCTGAGCGACAATGCCAGCCTCGTGGGAACCGGGAAATGCAGGCTTTCAAGGAAATTCTGTTGCCCTGAAAAGAACTGGAGCTCTTTTAGCAACGAAAGGGGGAGAAGGAACGTGGCTAGCCTGTGAGTTCCCTCTTCACGAGGGGCTGGGGAGCACGTCGAAGACCGCCGCGCCGCGCTGTGGACCGAGACTGCTGGCCACCCTCAGGGAGCCGGCTGCCCCGCGGGTGTGAGTGGTGATGGCTGCCTGTGCACCTAGCTCTTGGGCGAGGCACTCAGGAGACAGGGGTTCCGGCAGCGGTCCCGTGAGCTCCTGGGGTGGAGAACCGTGTTTGAAACGTGGAGCAGCTCGGCGGTGGGCAAGTCAGTGGGTCCCCCAGACAGGCCCCTCCCGGGACTGCTCACCGGGTTCACCCCAAGCCCCTCGTTCTCCAGTGAGACCTGCTGCACCCCAGGTCCATCTCACCTGCTCCTCAGTGGGGAGACCCCTCTCCTCTCAGTCGGATCAGACGGGAACTTTCCAAGGCTCCAGCTGGACTGAGGGCAAGGACATGGCGCTGCTCCTGAGCCAGTCACCCTGCTCGGCTGCCCGTTCCTTTCTTTAAGCTGACGAGAAGGCCTTCTTCCCGACTGGCGGCTTCTGCATCCTGCCTGGCACCTCGGGCTCAGAACATCCCCGCCGCCTCGGTTCAGGGTCCCTGACCGAAGACAGGACCCCGGACTGTCCTGGGCTGTCAGAGCCACCTGCTGCAAGCCCCAGATGGCTCTTTGACCTTCTTGCTCTCAGTCACTTCCTGAGGGCTGAAGTCCTGTTTTCCTGGCTTGGAGAATTCCATGGACTGTATAGTCTACGGTGTCTCAAAGAGTCGGACGCAACCGAGCGACTTTCACTTTCATTCCTCCAGACCCGAAGCCTTCTGTGTGATGGAAAATGATGTGTTTCCTTGGCAACCCGTTCCTCCAGGCCCTGAAGCCTTTGGGTGGTTGAAGACGTGGGTTCCCTGGATGGCTGGGGAACAGGGCCATAGGGAGGCTGGCTGTGAGGGGACCCCTGAGGGCCATTGCCTTTTTTCCTCATGGTCCCGAGAGAGAAAACCCATGATCCCGGGGCCCTCATGTCCACTCCCTGCTCCAGGCCTTCCCTGGTGCCGCCCGGGGGCTGCCCCTCTCAGATCACCACAGAGCGGGCAGGGGCGCACCTGCTCTCCTCCTCCTCACCAAGTGCGTGGCTCTTCACTCATTCATTCATTTTAAAAACCTAGTATCGGGTTGTCAGTCACTTGCTGGACCTTGGGGAGCCGGGGCAGCCTGGGTTCTGGGGGGAGATGGAGCAGCAGTTATGAAATGTGCCGAGGTCTCGGAGGAGATGCTGGGCCAGGTGGTCGTGGAGGGTGGACCCTGACCGAGCTGGGGGCCCAGACACGCTTCTCTGAGCAGGAGAGCTCGAGCTGACCCGCAGACGTGGCGAAGGAGAACGGGGGTG
>SJYF01000810.1:1006085-1023897 GCA_006410515.1 Procapra przewalskii | reverse complement strand
GGGGGGGGGTCTCATCCGGCTGCCCAGACTCAGCTGGCCCTGGCTGGAGCTCGGGGCTGGGGGTGGGGGCGGGGCGCACGCCACCCCCGAGTGGCTCCCCCTGCGCCATCCTGCAGTAAAGCCTTCTAGCTCGGAAATGAGCCACAGGACCCTGACTCCTGTCCAGGGCTCACACAGGGACCATCCAAGGCATCGATCGTGATGCTCCTCTGGAAGAAGATCCCCCCAAACAAAAATGTCCTTCCAAACAGAACTTTTTGTTCTAAGGGAGATCTTGTTACAGAACCAGAAGTCAGGGCGTCTGCTTGTATTTTTCAGTTTTAGGGTCTTTTTATAGTAATTTTGGCAGAATGTGATGTGACGTTTTCAGTGCAATAGTGTGAGAAGAGAGGGAAGTGCAGACTTTGTCCCCAGCTCACAGCTGGTGCTGCTGAAGCAGGGACAGAGCAGCTCCCAGGCCGGGGCAGGGGTCTGGGACAGGCGAGCGAGGCTGGGGATGAGTCTGTGATGTAGGCAGACGGCGGTGCTGGCGTGGACCCTGTGTGCCTTTGCGTGTGAGCTGAGCACGGGGACTTGTGGGTGACGCTGAGCCCGTGCATCTCTATCAACTGCCTGCTGTGGGGGCCGGCGGGATGGCCCCTCTGTAACGCACGACCGCAGCAGGGCCCCTTGTCTCACGGGGCCAGAGAAGTCATTTCCTGAGGTCCAGGGAGACGCAGTGTGTACCCTCCTCCCCAATACCCGTGGTCTCAGGTGGGGATCCTGAGAAGCTGGGTCTCCTCCCTGAGGCTGGCTACCCTCAATTTTCACTGTTGCTATTTTCTGGAAAGTGAAAGTGAAGTCGTGTCGGACTCTTTGTGACCCGGTGGACTGTAGCCCACCATGCTCCTCCGTCCATGGGATTCTCCAGGCAAGAATACTGGAGTGGGTTGTCATTTCTTTCTCCAGGGGACTTCCCAACCCAGGGATCGAACCCAGGTCTCCCACCCTACAGGCAGACTCTTTAGCGTCTGCGTCACCTGGGAAGCCCTCATTCTCTGGAAATGAGATGCAAGCGTCATTTTCGAGAGCTTCAAGGCGAGAAAGCAGTACGGGGCGCGCGCCCGGAGCCACAGCAGCCCAAACCCTACGTGCGCCGCCCTCGGGCTCTGGGCGGGGCTGCGCTGCCCCCTGAGCCTGGCGAGTGCCCCGTGTGGCTGCCCCGGCGGATGCCGGCCGCGTCGGGGAGTCAGACGCCCCGAGCGCGGGTGCCCGCGGAGGGAGCCTGTGCTGCTGCGGCTCTCGTGATGCTTCCCGGGGTCCTGGGGCCCCGCCTTGGCCACGAGCGCCCTGCATCCCTGGCGGAGGCGGCTCTGCCTCGCTCCCGGGGTCAGTTACACGTGTTCCCAGAGAAATATCACCCTGTCATCTGGGTCCCCCATGGCGGTCTCACGAATGTCACGCCCGCGGCGCGTGTTTGGGGAGCAGCCTCCACAGCCAGAACGCTCCCCTGCTCGGCGCCCAGCCCTGGGTGCCCGTGAGGAAAAGCGGCCCGCAGCTGGGACACGCCGGCCCCCGCCAGCCCAGGGCCCGCGGAGCTGGGGAAGGCCAGCTTTCCAGGGCCCCCGCGCTGCTCGGCAGACCCGGTCACCCGTTCCTCAAGGGTTGCGCCCCCGCGCCAGCGCACTGACTCTTCTGCCCACTCGCCCTCGCCCCTCTGCACGAGATGAGGCGGGTCTCGCGGGCCCCTTGGACGATCAGCCCCTTGCAGTGCCTCCGCTTTGGCCGAGTGCCAGCTCTCTGTCCCTTACCCTCCAGGGGTGCGGGACACAGCTGACCAGCTCCCTCGGCCTCCCCACTGCCGCCTCACTCTGATGCCCCCGTTTTGCTGGCTTCACCTCTTTCTCCAGCTCTGCTGTTCAGGAGGCACAGGAGACGCATCTCTGGGTCGGGAGGATCCCCTGGAGGAGGGCACGGCACCCCACTCCAGGATTCTTGCCTGGAGAATCCCATGGTCAGAGGAGCCTGGCGGGCTGCAGTCCATGGGGTCACAAAGAGTCAGACACGACTGAGCGACTGCGTATACAATTCTCAAACATTTTCTGACAGGACTCCTTTACATGCTGAAAATTACTGAGGACCGCAAAGAGTTTGTGCCTATTACAGAGGAATGAAAAATGACCTGGTTATTTATGAATGGATTTTAGAGAGCTTCTTAATTCATTTGTAAGTAGCAATAAGAAGCCCAGTACATAGGAACATGTCGTGTTAGAAATAGCTACATTTTCCAAAAGGCAAAGGTTTTAATGAGAAGGCTGGTGTTGATTTGTGTTTCTGCAAATGTCTGGCTTGAAACAAGATTGCTGGATTCTCACATTTGCTTCTGTATGTAGCTTTTTAACAGAAAAACAGCTTTCATAGGGTATTATTTACATACTATACAGTTTGCTGATGCAAATGGAACGATGCAGTGTTATCAGTATATTCGCAGAGACGTGCAACCGCCGTCACGCTTAACTCCATCGCCCACTAAGGACAACCCACTGAAAATGAGTGAGGAAGCCGCAGAACAGACGTTTCTGCAGAGAAGACATTAGCATGGCCAGTAAGCACGTGCAAAGGCTGTGCTGACTGTGCTTTCAACATCCCTGCTAGCTGCCAGGGACATGACGTCCAGAGAGGTCTGACTTCATACCCCCGAGGACGGCCGCAGTCACGGGGGCAGACGGCAGCGAGAGCGGATGAAAGGCTGTCCGTCTCCACTGGCGGCCTCTTCTCCTTTCCTTCCATCGTCCTAGCCGTAGGCAACCGCAGGTACACTGTCTGTATGGATTTCCCTATTTTGGATTTTTCATTTAAGTGGAATTTTATAAAAGGCGGTCTTCTTTGGCTGGCTTCTCTCACTCAGCATCATATTTTCCGGGTTCCCCAAGTTGCTGTTCATTCCTTTTTATAACTGATAATGCTTCACTGTACAGATAGGTCGCACTTTGTTCATTCCTTTGTCCGTTGATAGACATTCAGCTCTTCCCGACTTTCTGGCAGTGATCAATCAACCCGCTACGAGCATTTATGTGCAAGTGTCTGTGAGGCCATGTTTTCACGTATCTCAGCTGATGCACCTAGGAGGGGAATCGCAAGGTTGTAGGATAGCTCTTTGTGAGGTCGAGGTGCTGTGAGCTGCTCTCTGAAGTGGCTGCACACTTCCCTTTGCGCAGCGTGCGTGAGGACTGCATGCTCTCCCGTCCTTGTACACTCGTCAGCTCTCGCTGTCGTCCGCCTCCGTGACTGCGGCCGTCCTCGTGGGTATGAAGTCAGACCTCTCTGGAAGTCATGAGCATGTCCCTGGCAGCTAGCAGGGATGTTGAAAGCACAGTTAGCACAGCCTTTGCACGTGCTTACTGGCCATGCTAATGTCTTCTCTGCAGAAACGTCTGTTCTGCGGATTCTCCACTCATTTTCCGTGGGTTGTCCTTTTACCGCCGGGCCGTAAGAGATTCTGGGTGTCAGTCTCGTACCGGTGAGTCAGCTTGCAAATATTTGCTCTCATCCTGTGATTGTCTTTTTCACTTTCTTGGTGCTGTCCTCTGAAACATTTTAATGAAACCCAAATTGTCTACTTTTCCCTTTGTTGCTTGTGTTTTTTAGTGTCACATCCAAGAACGCAGGTCCCAGTTTAAGGCCTTGAAGATTTACTCCAATATTTTCTTCTAAGAGTTTTATTGTGTTCGTTTTGCAGCTGTGTTAATGATCCACTGTGAGTTACTATCTGTATGTGGTGTGAGGTTGGGGTCTAAGTTCAATCTTTTGCGTGTGGCTATTCAGTGGCAATGGCACCCCACTCCAGTGCTCTTGCCTGGAAAATCCCATGGGTGGAGGAGTCTGGTGGGCTGCAGTCCATGGGGTCGTTAAGAATCGGACACGACTGAGTGACTTCACTTTCACTTTTCACTTTCATGCATTGGAGAAGGAAATGGCAACCTACTCCAATGTTCTTGCCTGGAGAATCCCAGGGACGGGGGAGCCTGGTGGGCTGCCGTCTCTGGGGTTGCACAGCGTCGGACACGACTGGAGCGACTTGGCAGCAGCAGCAGCAGCAGCAGCATTCAGTGGCCACAGCGCAATTTGTTGAAAGGACTGTTCTTCCATTGAATTATTCTGGAATCCTTGCTGAAAATCGATTGATCACAGATGTGAGGGTGTATTTCTGAATTCTTGGTTCAATTTCATTGATCTATATGTCTGTCCTTATGCCATTACCGCACTCTCTTGGTTACATAGTTTTATAATAAGTTTTTAGTCAGGAAGTGTGTTTTCGGGCTTTATCCTTTTTCAAGATTGTTTAGACTATAATTGGTCCCTTTCATTTTCACGTGACGTTTAGGATCAGTGTGTAAAAGAAGCAGCTGGAATCTTTATGGGAATTGTGCTCAATTTGTAAATCATCATGGGGAGTACTGTCATCTTAACAAAATTAAGTCTTTCAGTCCACGATCATAGGTGATATTCCATTAATTTCTTTTAACAATCTTTTGTAGTTTGGGGGTACATGTTCTGTATATCTCTTCTTATGTTTTTCCCTAAGCATTTTATTCATTTAATTGCTCTCAGTCTCATTTCAGATTGTTCTATATAGAAATGCAGTAGATTTTGTGTATTGATTTTATATCATGTGACTTTGCTGAACTTGGTCACTAACTCTAGTGCTTTTTTTAAGATCTAGGTTACCTAATATGCTGGTACAGTTTTCACACAGGGTCACGAAGAGTCAGACAAAACTGAAATGACAGCACGCACAGTGGACAGTTGGGTTGTCAGACTGAGATTTTTCTTCTTTTTAAATGTAAGTGGCTATATTTCTAAATTGTTTCTTAGTAACTGATCTAGGGCTCACAGTATACATCTTAACTGAAAATGTACTTCAGATTTATATTAAAAATTCATTGAAATATTGAGGTGTGACTCCCATTTAACTCCCTTTTGGGCTGTTATTAGCTAAATATATTACAAACCCAACAATGCATTAATATAATTATTTTATATAGTTAGATATCTTTTAAAGAAGCTTGTAGAAGAAAGGAGTGCAAGTANTGCAAGTATTTTTGATGTTTGTTATATTAATCTTCTTATTTCCCGTTTGTCATTCTCAATTTATTGCTGCAGATTCAAGTTACCGTCTGGTGTTTTTTACTCCAGTATAGCTTTACTACCACACATCTCTTTTTTGTTGTTATTGTCAAATATATTCTGTTATAGGCCCCCCTAATTAATTATACACACATTATTCTATATAATTGCATTTTAAATTGGTTAAGAGAAGAAAGAAGATTTATATAATTATATCATCTTTTATAACTATATGCAGGCGGACGCGACTGAGTGACTGGACTGACTGACTGATGGGCGTACCTTGGAGATATTGCAGGTTTGGTTCCAAACCACTGCAATAAAGTGACTATCCCAATAAAGCAGACCACGTGGATTTTCTGGTTTACCAGTGCACATGAAAGCTATGAGGTCTAGTGAGTGTGCAAGAGCATTATGACTAAGGAGAAACAGTGTCTGTACTTTAATTACAATACTTTATTTCTAAAACATGCTAATGGTCATCTGAGCCTTGCGTGGGTAGACATCTTTGTGCTGCTGGAGAGTCTTGCCACGTGGCACTGTTGACCGCCTACAATGGTGGTTGCTGAAGGCTGGGGTGGTTGTGGCACTTTCTCAAATTAAGACAGCCACGATTCGCTGCACCGACTCTTCCTTTCATAAAGTATTTTTTCTAGCATGCAATGATTTTTGATAGTATTTACAGTTATTTTTCAAAATTGGAGTCCATCTTCTCAAACCCTGCCACAGCTTTACCAATTAAGTTTATGTAATATTCTAAAGCCTCCATTGTCATTTCAAAAATCTTCACAGCGTCTTCACAGGGGTAGATTCCGTCTTAAGAAACCACCTTCTTTGCTCATCCATAAGAAGCAACTCTTCTGCACCTGCTAAATTTTTATCACGAGGTCGCTGCAATTCAGTCACGTCTTCAGGCTCCACCTCTAATCCTAGTTCCGGTGCCGTTTCCACCACATCTGCAGTGGCCTCCTTCACTGAAGCCCTAAACTGCGCGAGTCATCCGTGAGGGCCGGAGTTAGCGTCTTCCAAACTCCAGTTTGTGTTGATATGTTGACCTCTTTCTATGAATCACAAGTGTTCATAATGGCATTTAGAATGGTGAATCCTTTCCAGGAAATTTTCAACTTTACTTTCCCCAGATCCATCAGTAGACTATCTATGGTGACTATAGTTTTATAAAATATATTTCTTAAATAATATGGCTTAGGGTTGAAATTGTTCCTTAATCTGAGGGCTGCAGAATGGATGTGTTGGCAGGTGTGAAAACAACACGAATCTCTTGGTGTATACATCTCTGCCAGAGCTCCTGGGTGACCAGGGGCACCTGGCAATATTTTGAAAGGAATATTTTCCCCTAAGTGGTAGTATTCAACAGTGGGCTTAAAATGTTTAGCAAATCATGTTGTAAACAGATGTGGCGTCATCCAGGCTTTGCTGAATGCACTGGCATATTAGATTTAGCATGATCCTAAGGGTCCTAGGATTTGCATGGTAAACGGGTACTGGCTTCAACTTAAAGTTGCAGCTGCATTTGTTCCTAATAAGAGTCAGCCTGCCCTCTGAAGCTTCGAAGCCAGACACTGGCTTCTCCTCTCTGTCTATGAAAGTCCTAGACGGCATCTTTTCCCAGCATCAGGCTGTTTCACTTAACACTGAGAATCTGCTGTTCCGTGCAGCGGCCGTCTCTACTGATCTTAGCTGGATCTCCTGGGTGAGTTCTACATCAGCACTCATGGCTTCCCCTTGCACTTTGGTGTTAGGGAGATGCCTTCTTTCCTTAAACCGCGTGAACTCACCTCTGCCCACTTCAGACTTTTCCTCTGCAGCTTCCTCATGTCTCAGCCTTCACAGAACTGAAGTGAGTTGGGGCCTTGCCTGGATCAGGCTTTGACTTAAGCCAGTGTTCTGGCTGATTCGTCTTCTGTCCAGAACACTAGATTTTTTCCCCATATTAGCAACAAGGCTGCTTTGCTTTCTCACCATTCATGTGTTCACTGAAGTAGCACTTTTAATTTCCTTCTAGAACATTTCCTTTGCACCCACAACTTGGCCATTTGGCCCAAGAGGCCCAGCTTTCAGATGGCCAGTCTCTCACAATCCTTCCTCGCTAAGCATCCTCATTGCTAACGTGTGATTTAAAGTGGGAGATGTACAATTCTTGCCCCATGTGAACACTCAGAGGCCGTCGTTATTAACTGGCCTAGTGCAGTGTCGTGTCTCGGGAAGCAGTGAGGCCTGAGGAGAGGGGGAGGGGAACGGCTGGTTGGTGGAGCGGTCAGAACACTTGCCCCACTTATTAAGTTCTCCGTCTGATATTGGTGCCGTTCCTGGCTCCTCAAAACAGTTGCTGTAGTGACATCAGTGGTCACTGATCACTGCAACAAACATAAGAATAAGGTATAAAAGGTTGAAACGTTGCAAGAATTACCAAAATGTGACAAAGAGGCACAAAATGAGCCGATGCCATTGGAAAAATGGTGCCAATGTACCTGCCCATGCAGCGCTGCCCCAAAC
Organism: Procapra przewalskii; assembly: GCA_006410515.1. Classification (NCBI taxonomy): domain Eukaryota; kingdom Metazoa; phylum Chordata; class Mammalia; order Artiodactyla; family Bovidae; genus Procapra; species Procapra przewalskii. The sequence continues at coordinate 1,016,277 of SJYF01000810.1, read as the reverse complement.
CTCCTATCTGCGAAAAGCACCGTATTTGTGGAGTGCACCAAAGCAAGCCCAACACAAGGTGTGCCTGTTGCTGCTTCACCGGCCTTTACCTTTTCCCCTGTGAGTTCTCATCACCGTCTAGCTTCACCTGCTTTCAATCTGAAGCCCTTTCTTTTGCATTTTTTCGGTATGCCGGGTGTACTAGCAACAAAGCTAGTATCCCTGTCTTCTCACTTATCTAGAAATGTCTGCTGTGCCTTAATGTCTCTAAGACAGCTTTGATAAAGTAGAGGAGACCTGCTCGATAGCGTATTCCTTCCGCACTTTGCCTGTCATCCACTGCCTTCTGGCCTCCACTGTTTCTGATAAGAAGTTGCCTGTGAATCTTATTGGAGCTCCTTTGTGTGTAATGAATTGTCTCCCTCTTGCTGACTTCAAGGTCTTGTTTATCTTTCAGCATTTTGAGTATGACGGGTCTGTGGATCTCACCGAGATTGTTGAGTTTCTCAGCTGTGCAAAGAAACATTTCTATATATCAAGTTTGGGAATTTTTTTTAGGCACTATTTTTTGGAATAGGTTTTCTGTTTCTTTCTTGCATTCCCATTATGCACATATTGTGAAAGTCACTCAGTCGAGTCTGACTCCTTGTGACCCCGTGGACTATACAGTCCATGGAATTCTCCAGGCCAGAATACTGGAGTGGGGAGCCTTTCCCTTTTCCAGGGAAAGGGATCCAACCCGGGGATCAAACCCAGGTCTCCCTCATTGCAGGTGGATTCTCACGTTGCAAATTCCTGCATTTGCAGCTGAGCCACAAGGGAAGCCCATGCATATACTGGTATGCCTTATGTATCCTATGGAGCAGGGAATGGCAACCCACTCCAGTGTTCTTACCTGGAAAATTCCATGGTCAGAGGAGCTTGATGGGCTACAGCCCGTGGGATTGCGGAGAGTCAGACGTGCCTGAGCGGCTGACACACGTGCGTCCTGTGTTTCTTTAACGCTCTGTTCGTTTCCCTCCTTTTCTCTTTAGACTCCAAAATAGCTCTCAGTCTACCTTCAAGTTCACCCATTCTTTCTTTTGTCAGCTCAGATCTACCATTGAACCTCTCCAGTAAAATTTTCACCTTGGTCATTACGTACTTCAATTTCAGAATTTCCACTTGCTTCTTTTTAAAAAATAATTTCCATTTTTAATTGGCATCCTCTGTCTGAAGACACATTGTCGTCACATTCTTCTTTATTTCTTTAAGCACAGTTTCCTTAAGCTCTTTGAACATACTTGTAAAAGCTGTTTTGAAGCCTTTGTTAAGTCTGACATGTGAGCCCTTTCAAAAGCAGTTTCTGTTGCCGGATTTTTTTTTTTCCTGTATATGGGTCACGCTTTCCTGTTCCTTTGCGTGTCTCATAATTTTTTTGTTGGAAATTTGACGTCTTCGATAATATATTGTAGCAACTCTAGGTACTGATTCATCCGTCTGCAGGGCTTATTATTGTTTGCTTGTTGTTTTGTTTGGGGACTGGGCTGGCCGCTCTCGGTCAGGTCTGTTGCGCTCACAAGTGCCGCCTCTGATGCCGTGCCCCGCGGGCACCGTGCTGGCGTGCGTCCAGCCACCCGGAGCGACCGCGGCTCCAGCAGGGCCCTCTCTGACGCCCCTGCCTTACGTTGTCTTCCCCCGTTGGTGTCACACTCCGCGGCCAGCCTCCCGGAATGCTGGCTCATCGCGCTATTGTTTTTGACAAGGCCCCTGGGCATAAATTGCTCCCCGGTCAGATTCAATTAGATTCAGGCCCCTTTATGAGGCTCGTCTCTGGGGCCTGCCTTTGAGTCCTGCTCCAGCCCCAGGAAGGCTCGTCTTGGCTGTCTCTGTCACCGGTTCGCTCTGATAAGCTTCTAGCTGGTTTGCATTCATGGGGCTCCCGCTCCCTGTTAATTTCTCACCACCACCATCGAGGCTGTTTCTGACAGCACCCTTAGGGTGAACTTCCTCACTCTCTGTTCCACGCGAATCAGTTTCCTCTGGGGGAGCGCAGAGCTGTCTGCTCTTCAGGCCGGTCTCCCCTCCTGTCTCTGGGCCTAGGGGAGGGGGCAGTGCCTGCTTCTCTCAAGGAAAGCCCCTGCTTTGCGAGCGGGGCATTGGGCGGGGGCGCTGGCCTCTGCTCTTCTTGGCTTGTCTTTCCTGTGTGTGGAATCCCTGCCCTATAAATGTGCTGGGTGAGGGCGGTCAGGAGCCCAGCTTCTTGCTATGCTGCCCCTGAGCCAGGGGTTCTGAACTATGAGCAGGGTCTCTGTGAGAGAAAAGGTCTCCAGTCCTCCAAACTGCTCTCATTTGGAATAGAGCTTCTGCAACAGTCAGGAGAAACCGGAAATGCTGGTGGCCTGTCCCCCCCAGGGGAAAACCATAACCCCAGACTGATGGCCGGAAGGGGAGGGAGCCCTGTCTCACACACACACACACACACACACACACACACACACACACACACACGTAACTGTATATATATGACTGGCGCGTGGTAAAAATCCACTTCACAATGCTGGAGACGCAGGAGACGTGAGTGCAGTCCCTGGGCTGGGAGGATCCCCTGGAGTAGGAAATGGAAACCCACTGCAGTACTCTTAGCTGGGAAATCCCGTGGATAGAAGAACCCGGCGGGCCACGCTTCACAGGGTTGGCTAACACTTCAAGCGTATAGACACACATGTGCATGTATGTGCTGAGCTAAACGCTGTGCTTGCTGCTAGTAGGGGTGCAGATGACCAAAACACATTTCTTGGGAACAATGTTTAGGAATGGAATGAGAAGGTGGTAAGCTGTCTGCAGCTGGAGTATTTTACATGGAGTCCAGCAGGTTTTCTGTCTGGAGTAGTGTCCTGGCTGAGAGGCTGGACTGGGTAGTCTTTAAGGCCCTTTTGGTTGATGAGATTTCATGATTCTAAATACAAACCTGAAGTCCTTCTGAGCCGGACATTTGAGCAGATGGCTTTACACGTGTACGGCATGGGCCTCTCTTTGGGTTTGACCACGAAAGCCATTCTTCTTGGGTTGCTGCCCCTCTTGGGTGATCGGCATGGTGTTTTTCTAATGGCAGGCCCACACTGATATCTCAAAAGTCGGCATGTGTGAGGTTATTTAAAATCTTCCCATTTGAAGCAGGGGCTAATGTGCTATGTAGCTGAGTTTGCCTGACCCATGAGAGGCTCTGAGTTGCTACCAGCTACACAAATCCTCCATCTCAGTAGAGCTAACACATCCTTCAGCCTCAGTTTTCATACCGGCCTGCGGCCTCCACCCCCCAGCGATTCGCCTTTGTATTGAGGAGAACCTGGACCCACGGAGAAGGGGGACAGCTGCTACTGTGACCGGGGTGAGCCCGACAAACACAGTGCTCAAGAATGGCCCCCTCGCCGAGGGCTGACTCTTTATCCCTTATTCATGTCTGTATCCATGCTGCCCAAGGACTTCTTTTTGTTTACATAGCTGCTACTGCTGAGATGAATTCTTTGTGTCCAAAAAGACTTTTTGTCTTGCTTCTAATATGATGAACAACAATGAAAAAAATTGCATTTGAACTTGCAAATGTATTTTTAGATCCCTCGTCTCCGACTTCACATCAAAACAGACTGTAGATCATCATCTCGCTTGTCCTTGTAAGCCTGGTCTAATGATACAGGAAAGAAAGAATGAGGCTCGACACACGGACCCGTCTCCACATGCCCGTGGCCCTGGATCTTTGTTCTCTCCCCACTGCAGCTGGAAAGAACACAGAGCAAATTCAGGGTTCTGCTTGTGGTTCTATCACGAAGCTTGCTGCTTCTGATTAGGTATCTCACCTTGATGAAAAGTGGCAATATACAAGGTACTGACTGTTGGCCATGGTACGACCAGCGCGGTACAAAGACCCCAAACACACGATCTGTCAGGGGCACTAATGAAGCAAGAGCAGCTCGCACTGCAATGAAGTGGGTCTTGGATCCTAATGAATGATTCAGCTAATTAGTCACCAGCCGCCCACGCTGATGCGGCGAAGGTGTGATGTGGGTTTGGACAGGGAGGGTGTTTGGTCTCTATAGATGTTAGAGTGCCAACAGATAATGGCCTGCGGGGTCTCGGGCTGGACCCGGAACAGAAAGAGGACATCAGGGGGAAACATGTGGAACCGCACAGATGTCAACGCCTGGTTCTGACCCCGGCATCGCGGTCATGCTGGGGCTGCTGGGTGAGGGTCCAGGGGAACCTCCTGAATTATCTTTGCAGCTTTTTCTACAAATCTCAAATTATTTTCAAAGAAAGAGTTTCTTTAGGAAAATGTAAAGGCTCTAAAATTCTCTTAAGACGATGGAGCTACTGTAATTCCTTATTTTTTTTTGCCATACTTCATGGGTTGCAGGATCTTCCCTGACTAGGGATTGAACACGGGCCCCTGCGGTGAAAGCCCAGGATTCTAACCACGAAGCCACCAGGGAGCTCCTGTAATGTCTCCTGTCAGTGACCTCTGATGGCCACAGAAGGCTCACCTGCTACTGGGGATACAGGCTTCATCTAGAAAGTGAGAGGGTGGGGCCACGGGGCCGCCTCTGAAGCCCTGTCCGTCAGAAGCTCTGTGACTGAAGCTGCGCCTCAGAGCCGTGTCTGGCGAGCAAAGCCCTCTAATGTCATCCTCTTCTGAGGCAATCCAGCTGGTTCTCTTTTTGCACACTAAGTCTCTTCAGTCGTGTCTGACTGTTTGTGACCCCATGGACTGTAGCCCGCCAGGCTCCTTTGTCGGTGTGACTCTCCAGGCCGGAGTACTGCAGTGGGTTGCCCTGCCTTCTTCCAGGGGATCTTCCCGACCCGGGGAGTGAACCTGGCTCTCTTACGTCTCCTGCATTGGCAGATGAGGTCTTTATCACCAGCGCCACCTGAGAAGTTTAAGTGGAGACGAAAATAAGATGGTCCAAGACACTCAAGAGCAGGAAAGAGTGTAAATTAATCCTCTGAATTTCTAATTGGGGATTTGGGTGGCTAGGTTGAAGGTTAGGGGATGAAAGCCTGGGTTTTGCTCTTCTCCCAAGGAAGGGAAGGGTTCTCTCTCTGGGGACCCTGATGTCCCTGCTTTTGTAAAATGCAGAAGCTGAAAGGGAAGATGAGAAAGCACTTTGGTTCAGCCTTCCAGAGCTATATCTTGTCCCCTAGAGCAGTTCGAAGCACGGCCCCCTCACCTTCCATCCAGAAGGAGCAGCTTGCATGTGGATGCTGCCAGGTTCCAGCAGCTGCTGTTAACCTGGATGTCACGAGAGGCTGGGTGTGTGTGTCCCCGGATGCTAGCACCTACGGAGGAGCCTGGCCAGCCTGGCCGGGAGAGGCGTGGCGGCTGTCGGCTGATTCAGGTGGGCGGGAAAAAGACCCTCTCTTTACAGTATCATCTGCTGTGGCTGCCAAGGGCCCGGAAAGTTCCTTCTTGCTTTACACTCCCTTGGATAAAGGGATTAGGCCCTGCTGAAGCATCCTTAGGAAACAGCATCTTTTAAGCTATCATTTGTCACACGCATCCAATGTGAATAGATCAGTTCCCTTCTAGCACGTGGATGAGCCAGGAAGGTTCTCTGAGGAGGAGCAGGAGGAGAAAGAAAGAGATAGAAATGGAGGGCATGGCGCTCCTGGAAGAGGAAGTTGCAGATGCGGGAGGCGATGTTCATTTCACAGGGAAAGTCGCTGCGCCACGCCCAGCCTTCCCTGGTGCGAAAGAAGCTCCCGCCAGTGCAGACCTTCGAAATGTGACTTTGAAGGGTCTCATGTGGGGTGAGGGCAAGTCTCCAGTCACGTGTGCGCCCAGAAATGTGAAGTAGGCAGTCGTGAATCAAGGCGGGAAGGTGCCTTTCGTACCTTATGGGTCTTGCCGACTGGGTTAATATCTGGACTGTGGTCTTTGTGGCAGGGTTGAATCTAAGACCCAGTCTTTCTGAACACTAGCTGGCTGAAAGTGAAAGTGTTAGTTGCTCCGTCGTGTCCAACTCTTTGTGACCCCATGGACTGTAGCCCGCCAGCCTCCTCTATCCCTGGGATTCTCTGTCCATGGGATTCTCCAGGGAAGACTGTAGTGGGTTGCCATCCCTCCTCCAGGGGATCTTCCCCATCCAGGGATCGATTATCATCTGAGCCACGAGGGAAGACCCTAGTCTGCTGAAAAGACAGCAAATTGGTCAAGAATGGTTCTGAGTCCTCTTGAGACCCTGGTGAAAAGAGTCATTTATCTTTTGAGCCCCGCCAGATGCCCCCTCTCTCTTTCTGTGTCACGTTCCAATACTTTTCTAAAAAATCCCATTAAGCTGTTCCTGAACCTCACTGCCTCAGACAGCACCCGCAAGCCAACCTCTTCCTTCCCTCTTATAACGCAACCACCTCAGGTCTCACATTAAAAACCTCACCTCCTCGCCAGCAGATTTGTTCATTCACTTGGGTTGTTGTGTTCAGGGTGTTATAGGCTGTCCCTCCTGGGATTAGCAGGGAGTATTTCAACTTTGTAAAGCATTTCACATCTTTTCTCTTAGTGGAGTTTCATAACACACCCCAGCAACTTGCCCAAATGCTGGCAGCAAAGCCTGAGATGGAATTCAGGGCTCCTGAGCCCCAGGGCCTGCTTCTTTCTCCACACCACGTGGTTTTCTATATATAGAAAAATCCACACATTTGTGTCCCTCAGGTTCCAGTGAGTGACCTTGCCTTGTGCTCTGGGAGGTGTTTGGTGGCAATCAGAACCGTTTGGAAAAGCTTGAGGTCCTTGAAATAATAGTCTGAAGTCAGCTGGCCGTTCTCCCTGGAGCACTGGGGGCTCATTCCTGCCTCTCATCTTCCCGAAGACGAAGACCTCCTCCAGCCTTTCCCAGCCCTTCCCTGTAGCGCCTGCATCTTACATTGGTTACAAGCTGTTTCGGTGTTTGTGCTTTATTTCCTCAAGGAGAACCAAGCTCCTGGAGGGTGAGCAGCCTCTTTTCCCCTTGCTTGGCACTCTGCTGGCTCACGGAAACGGAGTCGATGCTCGACAAACTTTGCTGGGCCAGATGCGTGCTTGCTGAGTGAGGACGCTGTGCTCCCTAAAATCTACCAGAGGTGGTAATCGATGTCCTGGGGCTGACTTTTTCACAAACAGGAATTTCCCTCAAGGTGGATCTTTGGCAGGACCTCTCGGTGGCCCGTATGCTGACCCCAGGCTGCAGCAGGTGGGCAAATTCTCAGGACACTCTTGGAACGCCTCTTTTGGAAACGATCTGGGCATGTCTTTGGATTAGCCACAATGCTGGTCACCTTTGAAGGTATACTAGGAGTTTGGAAACGGCTAGGTCATTTGAAGCCAGCACTTATGAGAAAGGTTCATAATCTGGATGATGCTCTTTTTGAATATGGAAACAAATACAAAAGTTAAATGACAATAAAGCAACTCAGCAGATTTCTCATCATGCTTCATGTCATTTCTTGAAGGGAAAGTGTTCAGTCGGGTATGTCTTACTGTAAACCAAGCATCGCGCCTCAGCGAACATCTAAATGTCAATTTGAATATGCTTCCAATTGCTTGAGGTCAGGGATCTTATCTTCACCTCTGTCCTTCCTTAAGACACAGTGCTTGGCGCACGGTCAGTGTTCAATAAGAGACTTTTCAATAAATGAAGGAGCAAATGACCTTGGCTGCATTAGACAAAACCAGCATAATTATTTTACAGCAAAGTGCGTGTGTGTGCGTTTATTCTTAGAGCCCAATGTGCACTGTCACAAAAGGAGGCTGAAAGAATCACTTTTTAATGACTCACCGTCGCTCTGGGGCTGCTCCCCAGGAAGGCCCTCCCTGGGCAGCTTTGCCTTGCAGTCTCTCACACAGGTGCAGCCAGCCGCTGGCTGGGGTGCAGCCTCACCTGAGAGCCAGGCTGGGGCTGGAGGACCACCGCCCAGGGGGCTCTGTCACCCGGCTGGCAAGTCAAGTTGCTGGTTCTGTTCGGCTCCTTCTTGAGTGGCCACCTCCGCGGGGCTGCCCGTGACTGATTTCCCTGGGGGGTGATCCAGGAGACGTAGGTAAGAGCCACAACACAAAGCCTCCGAAGACCCCACTCTGACAGTCTTGCCCGTCACCTGCACATTCTCGGTGGTGCAGGGCTGGTCTTCATTCAAAGTGGGCAGAGCCTTCCCAGGGGCAAAATCCTGGGCTGTGGACAGGGCCATCCTGGAGGCTGCCTCTTCCTCTCTTGTTTCATTCTACCTGTTTCTGCAACCTCCACAGTTCACCAAGGACTAGGCTTTTTGGTACTGGGGTGCAACGGTGAAAAAGGCAAGTCCTGTCCCCAGGGGTGCTCACTGTCTTGGAGGAAGAGCCATGAGCAGCATCGTTTGACCTCAATCTGTTAAATTTGGGGGGAGGATGCAGACAGACCCAGAGGAGACCCCGCTAAGCTGACCTGGGGGCTGCTCCAAGGGACTCACATGTGTATCTGGGAAGAGATAGAAGGGAAGACGCCTTGAGAGAAGGGACGGTCTGGGGCAGAGGTACGGAGGCACGTGTGAATACCACATGCTTGGGGGGCTGCAGGGGTCTGACACGGTCACATGCCAGGAGGTGTGTGCAAGGGGCTGACCTCTAGGCCAGATCACGTGGGGAAACGTCAGCTGGGGTCAGACCCCACCAGAGGAGGCAGGGCTGGATCTGTGCTTTGAGAAGATCATTCAGTAAGAGGTAGAAGGTGGATTCAGGAGAGAACAGATGGAGGTGGGGTGTCTGGAGCAAGACCCTGGGACAGAATCCCTGAGGGCTTAACCCAGAGCCCCAGGGGTGTCTGGGCACCGGGGACGGCTGGGGAGCTTGGGAGGTACCGATGCGTGGACCTCCTGCGGGTTGGGAAGGACTGGACCCTCGCAGGCATGTTGGTGATTAAGCCGGCGCCCAGCGTTCCGGTTCAGGGCAGGGAACTGCGTGGGTCTCCACGGGAGTGCAGACCGTGCTGGCTGGTGGCGAACAGCACAATTCAAGACCCACACGCGCTCTCTCAGCTGTAGAGGGGGTAGCGTTTTCTATTTCCCCCCAAACATTTTGCTTCTATTTTTAGATAACTTTTCCTCAGTGTCTGAGAAGTGAGTAATTTGAATAAAGATATTTACACTTGGAGGTTTTCTTAGTACTTCCAAACAGAGACATATGTGTAAATGCTAAACAGTAGCTTCACATCAAACCTCCTTGCCTTTCTCACGTTCTGTACTGGGGGAACCCGCCACGGCGCTGGCTTTCCCGTTCTGCCTCAGACAGAGGGACTTCCTGGGCTCTGAACTAAATATAAGTGTGTTACCTAGGTCACAGACAGGGTGGCCAGACTGAAGAAAAAAAAAATATGGGCTCCCCAGTGAAATTTGAATTTCAGGCAAATAATTGATATTTTTTAGTGTGTAAATATGCCCTCACAATACCTGGGAAGCGCTGAAATTTTCTCTCTTCCTAATCTGGAATTCAAATTTGAATTGGGCAAATTTAAAAACTTTACTTGACAACCTTAGACTTGGGACATTTCTTCCAGTGACTACTGGACACCCCTGTGACAAGCAATCACTTAAGGCCTTCTAAAGAACAAAATGAAACATGGCTGGCCTGGCGCTCGACACGTAACAAGTGCCTGAATAATTGTGAGGCGTTTGGAGAAGTGGTTTCCTTACCGAGGACAATTCACCTACTTCTGTGACATGAACTCAACTCCATCCTTTATGACCAACAGCGAAAGTCCAGCTGACACGCCCTCCATCGCACCAACGCCTCGCGATGGCCCGCGGCTCCGGGCAGCTTCAACATCCGCGGCCACTTTCACTCCCTCAGACACACACCTGAATAAACAGGGGAGACTTGTGCTTCGTCTTGAAGGTCCAGGGCCCGGGGGGCTCTATTTGGGCAGAGCCAGGCCCTGGCGGGCGGGCTCTCTGGTGCGGATCCTCAAGGCTCAGTCAGGTCACAGGGTCTTTACCGTGAGCTCAAGACGTCTCAAGGGAGGTGAGGACGTGGCGACCACACGGTGCCTTGGGGACTGCCACTGGTTTCCTGAGTTGCCCTCTGAAGCTGGAGCTGCAGCACTCCCGGGGAGGGCCACTGAGCGCGGCCTGGGCGCTACCTGAGGCTGGACACTGGACCCTGGACCCCGAGCCGAGCTGCTGGCCCCCGTGAGTGTCTGCAATTGTGAACACAGCCTGGGTCCCCCTCATTTCCTCG
>SJYF01000810.1:985177-997804 GCA_006410515.1 Procapra przewalskii | reverse complement strand
TACCCACCCCCCCCGCCCCCCGCATGCCCCTGTGCTGAGACCTTCTGCAGGTGGGTGGTGTGTACACTGGATTCAGACGAGCTGACCTGGGGTGGACGCCTGCACTTGCCTTCACATCCCTTTGAAGAGAGCATCATTGGCACTCTCCAGAAGACGGTGTTCTAGAACTTCCCCGCGGGCCTCCTGGGGCCCAGTTCACCACGGCACCCGACACGCAGGCTGCTGCCGTCTGACCAGCTCCCTGAACACCCCAGGAGGATGGCTGCGTCTCTTCCACTTCTAGAACAATCGACAGCAAGAGAGCCACGCAAAGGAGGTTCCGTGACAGAGGGAAGAAATGGAGGGCAACAGGCACTCCAGCCTCAGAACATCCCCTTGATTTCCTTTCCTCCATGGAGGTGAAGAAGATGCAGACGCTGCCTCAGTGAACGGGCTGATCTCCTCCCTTACAGCAGCAGCCGGCCCCGGGGCTTCACATGGCCTTTCTAACTGGATGGTCTTCTGTCTGGCAGACGTGGAGGCGTTTACTCTCAGTTCATTGAGTAGCTGTTTTTGTCCTTACTGATGGCTCTCAGCTCCAAAGGGCAGCCTTTATGTGAAGGCCTGGCAACCTCCTGTCCCCAGCTTTCTGACCGCACAGCCAGATTGCACCGCCAACCCCCAGCGATTTCCTCCAGCCTCAGACTCCAGCTCGGGCTGGGCAGAGAACAGGAAGCAGCTGGAACCCAGCTCCCTGCCCCGCTGGGCTCTCTCCGCTGCCGGCTCCTGCCCCGGGACTGTCCTCTGCTGCCTCACCCGTCTCAGTGACTGAGTTCCCCTCTGCTCCCAGGGGCACACCGGTCACCGGAAGCTGGGTGTCTGGCCTCCACCCTGGGGAGGGGCGCCCAGGTCCTACTGCTTCACTGATGTGGAAGTTCTGCTTCGTGCCTGGTGGGGCGGGACTGATTCCCCCCCAGAACATGTCCGAGTCTAGACTCCATATCTGTGAACGTGTCCTTGTTTGGAAATATGGTTGTTGCAGGTGTAACTGAGGTGAGGTCGTGCTGGAGAAGGGTGGGCCCAAATCCAGCTGGACTGGCGTCCTTGTTAGAAGAGAGAAGGGCGGGGAGCAGGCAGATGAGGGGAAGGGATGCATGAGGAGGATCCCATGTGGCCCTGAAGGTGGAGACTGGGGGGACATGTCCACAAGCCAAGGGAAGCCAAGGCTGCCACACACATACCCCCCTGGAAGACACAGGGGCCCCAGAGCCTCCTGCAGGAGTGCCGCCCTGCTAACCCCTGGATTTTTCATGCTTTTGACCTCTGGTGTGGAGAAGACTCTTGAGAGCCCCTTGGACTGCAAGAAGATCAAAGCAGTCCATGCTAAAGGAAATCAGTCCTGAGTGTTCAATGGAAGGACTGAGGCTGAAGCTGAAACGCCAGTACTTTAGCCACCTGATGCAAAGAGCTGACTCACTGGAAGAGACCCTGATGCTGGGAAAGATTGAAGGCGGGAGGAGAAGGGGATGGCAGACGGTGAGATGGTTGGATGGCATCACTGACTCGATGGACATGAGTTTGAGTAAACTCCGGGAGTTGGAGAAGGACAGGGAGGCCTGGTGTGCTGCAGTCCATGGGGTTGAAGAGAGTTGGACACGACTGAGCGACTGAACTGAACCCCTGGACTTGGGGCTTCGGGCTTGCAGACCGGGAGAGATGGCTGGGGCGAGGGGCGTCGGGGAGGGGCCGTGTCCTGTCCCTGCACAGGGAAGGCAGGGGGGGTGGCCCTGCTCTCAGGACACCTGTGGACCCCACATACCCTTGACGTAGCCCAGTCACTCTGTCCATGAGCGCACTCAGAATCTGCGTCCCTTTGGGGTGAGGCTGGTGTCACCTGCGCTCAGAGAAGCTCATCAAGTTGCTCGGGTGGGGAAACGCTCTCTCGGCTTGACAGCGTCTCAACATGAGGGGTTTTGGGAAAACTTATGAAGCAGTCGTCTCCCTCTCGTTGTCACCGGTCTGCATAGCTCAGGGACTTCATGTGCACACAGGGACTGCGGCTTTTCCTCCGAGAATGGGCAGGGGCCCCCAGGAAGCCATCTGGTAACCAGGCGAAGGCCCCCCGGCCCAGCCCCTGGTGCCCCAGCACTGACAGGCTGCAGGGACCCCAGGCTCAGTCTCCAGGCACCTCTCACGTCTTGAGGACACACACAGCCCCTCGAGTTCTGCCGCAGCCAGGTGCAAACACTTCCTCAAGGTCAAACCATCGGACTGGCATCCCCAGCCATCTCTCCCAGTCTGTGGGCCAGAAGAGGAGGGCATTTTCACAAGGGTGCTTTTTCTTTTTATTTATTATGGCTGTTTGTTTTGAGGGTAGGGAGAGTGTGGTTCTTTTTTTTTTTTTAATTACATAAATAAACCACATTCCTTACTGAGAAAAAAAGAAAAAGCACACAAATAGTAAGAACTTCCCTTAGCTTCTCTTTAGGCGAGGAAACTTGAAAATAAAGCAGGCCCACATCAGGGGAGCGCCCTTTTCCACCCCCAGAAGCCGGCTTCTCGGATTCCATGTGGTTTTCTTGCTCACTCCTAGAGGGCAGGAAAGGACCCTGCGTGGACAGGGCAAGGATGCTGACACTCAGGTTAAACCGTCGCTCTTGTAAAGCGGTTTGAAGATGAAAAGGCCGGTAGAAGTTATTACGGTCTCGCGGTTAATAATGGATGAGCCGGGCGGCCAAATGGAACATCGATCGCGGCACGTGATCGCGGGACGTGGGGCCGGGGGCCTTTCGCAGCGAACGTCCTGGCCTGTCCTCAGCTGGCCTCGCCGGGTCCCTCCACCCTGCTCTGTGCGGGTGGCGGGGCGGGCTCCAGGGAGGCAGGGATGCGGGGTCTCTTTCTGCAGAGGGCCTGCAAGGTCAAGGCAGGTCTCTGGGCTGCGGGTCGGGCAGACGCCCCCCTGGCTGGGGGCCCGGGTCAGGCTGTCTGTGTCCGAGTGTCTGACCAGACCCATGGGAAAGTTGGGGTGACAGCTGCCACAGGGCAAGTCCCCCCACCCCAGCAAGACTCCCCTATTCCCCCTCCAAAGTCTAGAAGACTCTTCTTGGATCCTGTCCAGGGAGAGCCCCCTCTTGACTTGTTGTGCCCAGGAGGCTGCCCATGTTGATGGATCTGGGGCTGTGGGGGGTGCCGTGGGGGTTTCAGGGGAACTCTGGGTCCCTCTGCACCCCTGTTGCTCATGGCCCACAGACGTGGAGCCCACGTCCTCGTAAGTGGCAGCACCGGGCCCTCGGGCCCCCTGTCCCTGGGGAGGGGTCTCAGCCAAGAGGAGCCAGGCCAGGCTCAGCCGGGGGATGCGCGCTGCCCTTGGGCCCTTGCGCAGGTGTAGCTCCTCGAGTCCGATTGGAAGAAGGGCTTTTTCCTTCTTGGCTCCTCTGGCATCATCCCTGTGAGGCAGCACCTGGGCTGTGCTGTCGGGGAGGTGTACCAGGTGCCTGGGCCAGGGGGCCTGGGAGAAGCAGCACAGCCCCTGCTTGTGGATTCAAAATGCATATTTGCATCTTTTTTTTTTCAGATTTGCATCTTAAAGGCTCTGACAAGTCCTGCAGAGAGCAACCTGTTTAAATGCATTTGCTACAGCATTTTCCTATGTATTATCAATGGGGCACAGAACAAGTGGTTCTCCTGACCTTGGTCAGGGTACTAGGTGGCACGGGGGCAACGCAGGGTTTGGAATCACACAGACCTTTGTTCGAATCTTGCTTCTGCCGAGCAGCTTGAGCCAACGTGTGACCCCTGCAGTCTCGGGTTTTCCATCTGTCAATGACCTCCACCTCCTGGCATTGCTGAGAATGAAGTGAGATTGCATGTGAAATGCTTTGGGCATAGTAAATGCCTCACTGAAGGCACCTGTTATTCTCGATACTCTTCAATCTGTGGTTCTCAGGGCCGGGGTTAAATCTGAAAGTCCAGGTCTGGACGTGAGGGCCACTGTCCGCCTGCCTGCCCCCATAGGGATGTGCACGTGTCATGGTGCTCTGGGGTTCACCCCGGCCTCTCCTTGCCCAGGTACTTGGCTCTGGTTCAGCCAATGAAGTCAGAATTATTAAGGAGCAGCAAGCGCTTTCCCCCTCTGAGTATTAACGGTTTGGAGAAAATGGTTGAACTGTTCTTGCATTTACTAATTAGATGGGACGTGTTCATTTATATTTCAAGGGAACTCCAAGTGCTCGCTCCGTAATTAAGACGACAGCGTTGCGAGGGAGCCGGAGCCGGAGGCCTGCAGGTGTGACGGGCGCGTCCTCGCCAGGGTGTGCGGCCAGGCAGGGCTCCGCGCGGCGCTCTCTGCGGCAGCCTGTGATTAGCCCCTGATTTATTTCCCGATGTTCTCATTTCCAGCCTAATAGATCTTACCGGTTATTAGTTTCAGCCACACGTCCAGCCAGCTGGGGTTGGGCATGCCATTTGCTTTCTCATTCATGATGATGCCGGAGTGTTGAGATCTTAAATCCAATTGACGACGTTCAGGGGTGAGTGTTTTCCGACTCTTGAGGCCTGACCATTCCGCTGTGGTGACTGCTGACCCGTGCTGTTGATGAGGATATCACCAGCTAGCCATTGTATGGAACGTGGCCCCCAAATCCCAGGGGCTTGACACAATGGAAATGTACTCTCGACAATTTATAGTTAACAATTAGAAATGGTGTCTATCCAGGGTGCACTATGGGATGATTTTATTTTAATTAATTTATGTAAGACGGGATGATTTTATATGTGTGTACAATGCAAAATACTCACTCCGACCGAGTGAATTAACAGATGCACCGTGTCGTTCAGTTACCACCTTCTTTTTTTCCTTTTGTGGGGACAACCATCACAGTCTCAACAGAGTTCAAGCACACGGCCTGGAGCTGTTGCTGCAGCCTCACTGTTGCGCTAAGGTCTCTGCAGCTGACTCACCTCGCCTGACTTGAACCGGCCATCCCTAGACCAACATCCCCCCACGGTGGGAGTTCAGCTTCCGGCAACCCCTTCCTCCTGTGGCTGCTGATCATCAGTCAGAAGACAGGAGAGGGATCTCGTGGAGGAGCCAGACCGCTTCCTGTCCCCCCGGGGGGGGGAGCACCACACTCCCTCCGCCCACCCTCACTGCCAAGAACCAGACCCCCCCGGGGCACGGGAGGGTCTGGACACCAGGGGCCACAGCCAAGCAGCCGCTCTGCAGCAAGGACACGGTCCTGCGAGGAGTGTGCCGTGCGGTGGGCAGCGGCCCCGACCCCACTGGCGCTGCGGCCCCAGAGCCCCTCGAGAGGCACGCACTCTCCCCTGGGTCTCAGGCCCCACTGACGCTGTGGCCCCAGAGCCCCTCAAGAGGCACGCACTCTCCCCTGGGTCTCAGGCCCATCTTGGGACTCCCCCTCTTCCCCACTGACTCGGAAACGCTGGTCCTGGCTGTTTGGGTTGTGGGCTTTTATTTATTTATTTATTTTGACCATTCAGGTTTCATTCTGGAGCCAAATGAAATGTTTCTTCCTCAGAAGGCCCTCCCTGCAGGGCCCTGGTTCCCTGCACCCCCACCCGCCCTAATTTCCAGATCTTGCTCTGTTTAATCATTCCCTATCACTATTCAGTCCACAGGGTCGCAAAGCGTCGGACGTGACTGAGCGACTGAACTTGCTGACTGATCACCATTCGAAACTCTCGTCCGCTTTTAAATTTTTCGATGTGTCTTTCTCCTTAAGTCAGGTTTGGCTGCCTTAGAGTCTCTTCTGAAATCTCAGAAAAGTGCTTTGCACATTTTCAGCATGTGGTAAATAAAATGGTTTCACTGTAAGAAAGTTAGAAAATTAAATTTAAGTTAAAGCGATCCAATAAGAGGAAAAAAATCAGTCTGTAATTCATGTCTAAGAAACACTCTTGGAACGCTTTTCCTTGCCTCCTTTGGATTATGCATGTGTACGGATTTTATTTGTAGACGAGATCATGTTGCAGTCTTATTTTGAGACTTAGTTTTATCACATATTTTTCGTATTGTCAAGGGTTCTACACCATTTTAATGCCTCCTTGGCATTTCATTGCCTGAGTGGGATGACTCACACCCAAGCTGCCACTGCAGATACTGTAGTGAGAGGCTTCTCGCCATCCACCGTTATTAACAAGGCTGCAGGGGATGCCTCCGCCATCGTGTCGTGCGCTTGCTCAGTCACGTCCAACCCTTTGAGACCCCAACTGCAGCATGCCAGGCTCCCCAGTCCTTCATGATCTCCCAGAGTTTGCTGGAACTCACGTCCACTGAGTCGGTGATGCCGTCCAACCATCTCACCCTCTGTTACCCTTCTCCTCTTGCCCTCAATCTTTCCCAGCATCAGGGTCTTTTCCAGTGAGTCGGCTCTTCACATCAGGTGGCCAAAGTATTGGAGCTTCAGCTTCAGGATCAGTCTTTCCAATGAATATTCAGGACTGATTTCCTTTAGGATTGACTGGTTTGATCTCCTTGCAGTCCAACGGACTCTCAGGAGTCTTCTCTAGCACCTCAATCAAAGATATCAATTTTTTTGGCTTTCAGACTTCTTTATGGTCCAACTGTCAGATCCGAACATGACTACTGGAAACGGGGAGTGTTTCTTTAGGATCGATGTTTACCTTCTCAGAGGTGAAGAATTGTGCATTGTATGTGAATATTTTATGTATTTTTTGCATATTGTTGGGTGGTGAATAATAGTTTTTTTTGCTGATGTTGGCTGTTTATGAGGGCTCCTATTGATCTCCTTCTTTCCCAACAGTGGGATTTTATATTTTTAAAACTTCCTGGCAACATGATACACAAACATCTCTGTGTGGTCAGACCCCTGTCACTGGGTTGGTTTGCTTTGCTTCACGATTGCTTTGCTCCTCCTGTGCACGTGGATGGGCGTCACTGGGGCTGCCGGTCACAGGGATGCTGTGGAGGGTCCCAGGCATCTGTTTTGGGCATGGGGGGCTGGGTGCTGAGTGCAGAGGCAGCCATGGTGAGGCCCTGGTCCATCACCTCCGTCTCCCGGCCTGCGGAGGGGACCAGGGCGCCTCCGTCTCCCGACCTGTGGAGGGGACCACGGTGCCGTGATGATGTGCAGACCCACATTTCCCAGAGCAATGTCACCCTCCTGATGACACAGAAGTGGAGCCCAGGCCTCCGATCTCAGGGCCTCCATGGTGCCTGCCGCAGGCATGTGCTTGCATGGCCGTGGGGCCCGGACTGTCAGTGCGCTGGTGGTGCCCTCCACGCACGTGGTGCCAGGAAGGAAGGGTCCCCGGGGCTGGAGTGGGAGGCTTGCCACGGGGAAGGGGGAGAAGGTGCGCTTGGAGGAGGACGGCTCTGCGGGCTGTGGACAGAGGAATGAAGCCCCAGGGAGCAGAGTGTGGAGGGGCTGGGAGGCGAGGGCTCTTGGGGGCTGTGGCGGGCTGGGAAGGCCCCCGCCTGGAGGCTGCTGCCCTGCACCTCTGGGCCCGGGCTGGAGCGGGTCTCAGACCCCTGCCCTCAGTTTGGGGGCCATCGCCACGCACGTTCCTGTTCTTCCCCTCCCCCTCTGCCTCTCCCTCTAGGTTTTCTTCTGGCTCCGCCTGGCACAGCCTGGCACAGTCCCCACATACGTCCTGTGCTCGGGTGTGCCGGCCTGGCCTCTGGAGCCCTCGAGGCCCGGTCAGCTGCAGGGCCGCAGGCAGAGGCCCCTCCGCGTGAAGACGCACCCGCCGCTGCGTGTCCCGCAGAGGGAGGTTCAGACTCACTCCCCTGAAGGACAGACCACTCCAGCGCCCTGCGGGTAAAACACTTTGAACAGGATGCTTCTGAACGATTTTTTAAAATAAGATTAAAACCTGGGCCAAGACCTGACGGGAAAGCTCTGCTGTGTTTAAGAAGCTGGGATGACCCGGGCTCCCCTGCACTTCAGCCCGTCGTCAGGGTCAGGGTCAAGGTCAAGGTTGGCCCAGACACAGCCTCTCTTAGGCTCCTTACATGCGAGGTCTCGGGGAGCACTTCCCCACTGGCGTCCCAGGGGCAGAGGGGGACACAGAGGCAGGTCAGGGACCCTGTGGAACCCCAGGCCTCTGGCCCCACACGCCGCCTGCCCTCCGCTCGCTGCAGCCTGGGAGGTTCTGTCTCCTGCTCTGGCCGCTGGGCTCCAGGGATGTCCAGGGGACAGAGGACGCCACCTGTGCAGGAGGGCGCACCCCTCCCGGCCTGGGAGGCCCGCAGGGTCCAGGGTCAGCTGTGCTGCAGGCACGGGGTACACTGCTCTGCTCCCCGGAACGAGCCGTCCCTGCCCCCGCCACGAGGTTCCCCAGGGGGCCCCGCGACTCTGCCTCTGGGGCTGCCTGACCTGGGGCTCTCACCCCCAGGCTCAGGAGGCCCCTTCTGGCCTCTCAAGGGAGCCCTACCAGGGTGCCAGCGTGGCAGGGGCAGGAGACGGGCTCCTGGTGCAGGATGGATGGTGAGCAGGGGCGGCCCAGACAGGCTGCCTGCTGACGCCTGGCGAGCCCCTGACCCTGGAGGAGACCAGTGCTTCTGCCTCTGGAGGCCACGGGGACCCGGGTAGAACCACAGCTGGAGACGAGGCCCCTGGTCAGCCTCTCTCAGGAGGCTGGGGGCGGGAAGGGCCTGTTCAGCGAGTGAATGAGCCAGTGAGCTAGTGACCGAGGGTGGGGCAGGCCCAGGTCTTCCCCGAGCCCCAGCGCAAGGGCCATTCCGGACGCAGAGGCAGCAGAGGAGCCTCTCGCTGCACGGGCACCGCCGCCCCCCTTCCCGGGGCCAAGGCTGGGCTCGCTGGAGTTTCCCAGGCGGCTCTCTCCCGCCTCCAGGCCTCACAGTCCCGGGAAGTCCCGGGCGAGCCAGGCCCTTTGAAGTGGAGCCCCCGCCAGGCCCACGGGGCTCCCCACCTCCGCCTCAAAGGCTGGAGACGCAGCCACTTGGGGTGGTGGCCCTGCGGGGCTGGTGGGAGCGGGTGGAGGGGGTGAGGGGTCCGAGCCCCACGCTCGCCTGGCGGAAGGAGACTGGGCGGCGCGGAGGAGCCACCCCGACGACGGCAGCCCCGCCACCCCTCGTTTCTGTACCCTCACGTCCCACTGCGCCCTGGAGGGCGCACTCAGCCCCGGGGTGTTTCCTGAGCACCTATTGTGTGCCGGCGGCCAGGCAGAAGGGTTTGAGCCAGCCGGGGCCTCTCGGCACAGACTCTTTGCCTTGCTGCAGCTGGGCCCCCACTGGCCCGGTGAGTCTCCCCAGCACCCCCGACTCTCCGGCTTCCTGAGGTCCGCCCCGCTGCGCTCAGGTGGGTAAGCTTGAGACTCTGCTGGTCTCACTCCTGCAAGAGGAGTAACATCGAGTCCCGGGGGGCCCTGGGGAGGCCAGGCCTGTGCAGCCTCTAGCACCCCCGACCTGGCTTCCAGTTTTGGGGCGTGTCATTGTCACTGTTCCTGCATGCGGGGGCGAAGGTTCGTGCGGATAGCCCCTCAGGACAGAAGGGCATGTGGGCCGTTGCTGGCGCATTTGCAGGATGACGGCCGCCCCAGGCTCCGGAGGCTGGGCCCGCGCCGCCTCTCCACCGCTCCGCCCTGCACACGCCAGAGACCAGACCCGAGATGAGCAGGCTCACGCAGCTGCCTAGCGCCGCACACCGCGAGAGCCAGCCTCTCTCTTGCACCTTCCGCAGCACTGCTTTTAAAACTGCCGGCCGAGGACCATTAGTGGGTCTCAAAATCAACCTGGAAGGTCGTGACCAGCATTTCTATAGAAAGTGAAATCAAAGAAGGAAGAAGATGGAGCGTGGCAGAGGACGCCTCCTCGAGGAAGGCAAGCGTGGCTCGGGGAAGCGCATCTTCCTGCACGCGCACGCGCACGCGCAACCCCTGGAGTTGGTCCCCAGCCCTGGGCGGCCCCTGGCGCGCAGGGGTGCCTGTGAAGACTGGCTTTTAAAAGCTGAGCTCCCCTCGACAGGAGCTGAGGGACTAGTTACCCCACTGATTCGGAGCCTCGTTTCCTGCTGAGAAGGCGGGCATGTGCCTTCCTTCCTTTGTTCCACAAGTTTTTGTGCCGTGCAGGTTAGGAGGCTTACTTCCCTGTTTCAAACAAAGATAAAGGGAGTTTTTCTTTCTTGCAAATCCTGCAACAAGCCTCCAGAATCTCGATCCCCACTTGCGAGCCAGTGTTTTGTTTTGTAAGTAATAGGCATAGCTGTGTTTTCTCATTTTCTGAGGATGGATCAGCACAGGCGTGTGTGCGTGGCTCCCCTCATCCCAGCTCATCGCTGAAGACCCCAGATTCTGCTCTCGTCGGCGAGGGTCCCATCTGGGTGACCCCGGCGCACCTCACTTTTCTCCTCCCTTGTCAGTCCTTCACATGGGAGCGGGTGGCAAGATCTTCACTGGGGATCTTTTGTTTCACGCTGGTCAAGTCTTAGAATCGTTTTCATTTCCAGATTCAATTAAAAAAAAATGTTTCCAAACATACTGCTTTCTGATGTTGAGTGTTTGGTATCTGTTTCTGCCTCGATGATATGTGCAGCTCAAGGGTGCCTGAAACCTGAATGTGCCTGAAACCTGGCCCTCCACACTGGACCCTGTGTGCGCCTCTCCCTGAGTGAACAGTGGCCAGTGGGGAGTGGCGTCTCTGTGTTGTCCTGCAAGGAACCCTTGGAGGGGGTGATCTGCCGAGGAAGGTGTGCCTGTCACCACCCGTGTGGGCAGCAGGGCCACAGCTGGAGGGTCGGAGGTCTCGCTCCCACCCCCTTCCAGCGCAGAAGTTTAGGGGTTCAGCCTTCCCTGTGGGGCTAGAGGTAGTGGCCCCAGGTCGTCCTGCCATCCTGCGGGGTGGGACCCCCAGCCCCCGCAGCGGAACCAGGGCCCTTTAGCACAGAGTTCTCCTTTAAGACACGGCGGCCGCGGGCCCAGCAGGGCTTCTGCTCAGGCAGGGTGGCCAGGGGACCAGAGGCAGCCTTTGAGCTGCCGCTGCACTGACCACGTGCTCCCTGACCCTTTCCCCTCCCAGCGGCCTGTTCTCTCGTCTCAGACGTGGCTGGAGAGGCTGTAGCTGCATCCGCCGCCCTGGACCGGACACTGGCTCCCTCTGCCCGGCTCCTGCTTGGGGCGGACGCTGCAGGGTCTCTCCTGCCTTCTCTGGGAGCAGCTCTTTCTTGGAAGGATCAACATGAGCGACCCGACGGACCCGTTTCCTGTGTCGCCCGCAGCCTGCTCTCTGAGTAGCCTCTCCCCTTGGGAACGCAGCGCTCGCTGCCTTCTGCTTTCCCGCAAGCACCGCGAGTCCTGTCTGCACATCTCAGGTTGTTGCTGTTGAGTCACTCGGTGTGTCTGACCCTCTGCGACCCCATGGACGGCAGCATGCCAGGCCTCCCTGTCCTCCACTATTTGCACATCAGGCTCCAATCCTAAATCCACCAGAGCCTGAAGTGAAGTGAAATGAAAGTCGCTCGATCATGTCTGACTCTTTGTAACCCATGGACCACACAGTCCATGGAATTCTCCGTGGCCAGAATACTGGAGTGGGTAGCCTTTCCCTTCTCCCAGGGATCTTCCCAACCCAGGGATTGAACCCAGGTCTCCCTCACTGCAGGTGGATTCTTTACCAGCTGAGCCACCAGGGAAGCCCAAGAATACTGGAGTGGGTAGCCTATCCCTGCTCCAGTGGATCTTCCCGGCCCAGGAATCAAACTGGGGTCTCTTGCATTGCAGGCAAATTCTTTACCGGCTGAGCTATCGAGGAAGCTGTCCTAAACCTGACAACTCTGGAGGCATGGTAACTTGCATCCGCTCCTCACCCCCGCCCAGGCTCTTCTCTAGGATTGCTGTCTTCCTGCAGGCAGACCTGCTTGTCAATCACAAGTGAAGACTGGCTGTTAGGCCTCTCTGGGGCAGGCGGCCCAAAGCACTCACCCCAGAGGCGCTCCTCAGCCGTGGCCCCTCGCTCTCCCCCGTGTGCTTGGGCATGCTGCTGACCTGGGGTCTGAGGCCTTCAGAAGCCTGGGTCACTTGGTGCAGGGCTGGGTGTGGGAGCACAGCCCAGAAACCTGATTTTATGAGAAATATTGCAGATTTTCACAGCCTATGAAACAGTGATTTCTGGATCTAAGTCCCCTCATGAGCCAACATCATTTACAGCTCAGTGTGGGAGGACTGGATTAGAGAGGGGACTTCAGCTAGCACATTTTACAAGTGGGTAAATGGAGGCGACAGTCAGAACTGGACATGGAACAGCAGAATGGCTCCAAATAGGAAAAGGAGTGCGTCAAGGCTGTGTACTGTCACCCTGCTTATTTAACTTATATGCAGAGTACATCATGAGAAATGCTGGGCTGGAGGAAGCACAAGCTAGAATCAAGATTGTCAGGAGAAATATCAATAACCTCAGATATGCAGATGACACCACCCTTATGGCAGAAAGTGAAGAGGAGCTAAAAAGCCTCTTGATGAAAGTGAAAGAGGAGAGTGAAAAAGTTGGCTTAAAGCTCAACATTCAGAAAACACAGATCATGGCATCTGGTCCCATCTCTTCATGGGAAATAGATGGGCAAACAGTGGAAACAGTGTCAGACTTTATTTTGGGGGGCTCCCAAATCACTGCAGATGGTGACTGCAGCCATGAAATTAAAAGACGCTTACTCC
>SJYF01000810.1:941973-970611 GCA_006410515.1 Procapra przewalskii | reverse complement strand
GCCACAGTCAGCTCCTGGTCTTGTTTTTGTTGACTGTATAGAGTTTCTCCATCTTTGGCTGCAAAGAATATAATCAATCTGATTTCGGTGTTGACCATCTGGTGATGTCCATCTTTGTGAAAATTGAAGTTATTCCATCCCCTGGAGACCCAGGGAGAAAGGCCGCCAGTGTTTCTTCCTGAGTTGGAAGTTTTGCAAGACCCCCTGACAGCTGTCATCATCTCTTACAGTCAGTGTTTGGTGCCAGCCACGATGCAGGTCCAGGCAATGGGGTTGTGGCTGCTCCCAAGAGACACAGAGGTTAGGGCGAGAGCCCAGCCATCAAGGGCTGTGCAGTGTTCTGGTTCCAGGTCCGTTTCATCTGAGGTCCCTGTGACCCAGAGAGGAGACAGTGGGCTGAAGCTGGGAGTCCTTCCTTCAGTCCTAATATTGATGCTAACTCGCTCTGCGACTTGGGCAAGACACGTCATTTTCTGAAGCCGTCTGTTGAACGGGCTGACACCCATAGATGCATAGAAGACCGAACCCTTCACTGGGGGCTTCCCTGGTGGCTCACGTGGTAAAGAATCTGCCTGCCATGAGGCAGACCTGGGTTCGATTCCTGGAAGATCCCCTGGAGAAGGGACTGACTGCCCATTCGTGCCTGGAGAATTGCGCAGACAGAGGAGCCTTGGGGGGCTACAGTCTGTGGGGTATTAAACGCTGGACACGACTGGGCACTAGCACCTCTTCTAAACCACTCACCGTGTGACTCTGGACACAAACCAGATTGACACGTGTGTTTAAGTTCCCAACTAAAAAAGAGAAACGCAGTCTGTGTAATGCTAGAGCTAGTTTTGTGATGCGGGAACACGCTGATGGAGAGAAGAGAAATGTCCCAGTGGTGCCTCCGCAGTTCTTTCTGCGGCTGGTGATTCGAGGCCCCTTTGAGCGGTGTTTGTGTCATTTGCAACCTGTTCGAGTGTGACATGGGATCCTGGACAGAGGAGCGGGACTGCCACAGACATTCTCACCTGTCCACTCACCAAGACGGAAAGCCCGTCCTGACGTGTGTCAGGGGGCTCCAGTGAGTTCCAAGCTGAATGGTGTGCCCACCAAAGACGTTGCCCTTGTTCTGTTGGCGCTGAGGTTCTAAATCAGTTAGGGTGCATTAGCTGTTCCTTCTTTAGAACGGTTTTGGTCAATGACTGTGGAGGTTCTTTTATCCCTGCAGTCGAAACTATTGATCATCTGCCACCGACGCTGAGTGAACACAGCGTGTGTCGTCTCCGGAGGGGTCTGTAGGAGGGAAGCAGGAGCACTCAACACCGAGCCAGGCGTCTCCTGAGCAGGCTTGCCGGGCGAGACAGTGAGCAGACCCCAGGAGACCTTGCCTCTATATGCACCTGTGAATCCAAGCCCAGGATTTGCAGTGCATTTTATTTGCATTTATTTTAAATGTATTTATTTTTAAATGAAGGATAATTGCTTTACAGTATTGCATTGGTTCCTACCAAACACCAGCATGAATCAGCTGTTTTAAAAGAATAACTAAGATATGTATGTCTGAGGTTGTGTTTCTGAAATCTAAGCCTGAAAACCCAGGGAGTAATTGAAAGCCTGAATCTCTTTGCTTTTCTAAAATCATCAGGTTGAAGCTGAAGTCAAATATCTGTGACCTATAGGAGTTGCTCTCAGTGTGAGTTCATGGTCTTAGGTTAGACGTGAATATTTGAAAGACGTTAGGGAAAATGGTCAGAGTGTGGGTTAAGGTCCTGGTTACGTTCTGTCCCTGGGGTCAGAGTAACCACGGGCCCTTCTGCCCTTTGTAACCCCCACAGTGGAAGGTGAGGGGTGGAAGGTCTCCTGGGGGTTACTTCCACCTCTCACTGACCCGAGTGTGGGTCTCGACTGTAACTAAACTCTGTCACTATAGGTTGAATATTTCTCCGCTCTATCCTTCTGTGAATATGGGGAACAGCCAGGCCATATTTACCTACACTTGCCCTTTATCTATTTTGTGACTATACATTTACTCTGTAATGAAATTTATTTTCTTGGGCTCCAAAATGACTGCGGATGGGGACTACAGCTACGAAATCATAAGACACTTGCTCCTTGGATGGAAAGCTATGACAAAACTAGACAGTGTGTTAAAAAGCAGAGCTATCACTTTGCGAACAAATGTCTGTCTAGTCAAAGCTATGGTTTTTCCAGTAGTCATGTATGGATGTGAGAGTTGGACCATAAAGAAAGCTGAGTGCTGAAGAATGGATGCTTTTGAACTGTGGTGTGGGAGAAGACTCTTGAGAGTCCCTTGGACTGCAAAAAGATCAGACCAATCAATCCTAAGGGAAATCAGTCCTGAATAGTCATTGGAAGGACCGATGCTGGAGCTCCAATAGTTTGGCCACCCGATGTGAAGAGCTGATTCATTGGAAAAGACTGTGATGCTGAGAAAGATTGAAGGCGGGAGGAGAAGTGGGTGACAGAGGATGAGATGGTTGGATGGCATCATGAATCCAAAGGACATGAGTGTGAGCAAGCTCTGGGTGTTGGTGAAGGACAGGGAAGCCTGGCGTGCTGCAGTCCAGGGGTTGCAAAGATCTGGACACGACATAGTGAGCGAAGAACAACGCATTTGCTTCTTGAGCTGGCTTTTCTGCCAAGAAAAAGTTCCAGACCTCTGGAGCAAGGCTGTGCCTGCCCTTGAGTCCTGCTTGTGGGGGCTGTTTTCTAGACGCTCATCATTACTCTAAGGACCAGGACTGACAAGAGTGGGAAGCCTGCTTTTCTTCTCCTGCAGTCCAGGCTCCAGCAAAAATTGCCCGTTACTTTGCTCTTGGTTTTTGGAAAGACAGACCTCTGCCTACCCTTGGCTCAGCGTCTGAGCTTCTCTCTAACTCTCCAGTTCATTTTTCTGGCCGCCTTGTCTGCCTTGTGGTCTCTGCTCAGCTCTGTGTCTGTGGGTTGGTTAGAGCCCTCTGTTTGACTGTGAGACGGCAGAACTCGTGGTTAAGACCTGCTAACCGAAGGAACCGCAGAACCGTTAAGACACTAGAACCCAGTCTCAGAAGAGACTGGCCCTTCTCTCCCGCGTCTCAGCCTCCCTGGCTGAGGTCCCTGGACAGGCAGCTCTGCTGGAAACGTCTAGATTCACTGTGTCAGGAAGCAGCAGGTTCCCCAGCCAGGCAGCTCTGAGAGTCAGGAACCTCTGCTTCCCTGAACCTTCCCCCCACCCTTTCTGGTCCCACTTACAGCCTCCCACTCACAAGAGAAGACCAGCGGGAGGGCAGCGGCAGCGCAAGCCCCTCCCCAGGTGAGCAGAGGCTGGCAACTTGTGTGATTTCTGACAGCGAATGCCAGGAGACGAATTCTGTGTTTATCTGCGATAGGTGTTAAGTGAAAGGAAGCATGAAATTCTCCACGAGGATCTGAAACATACCTGCACAGTCTCAACCTTTGAAAGCCTCTTTCTTAAAGCCTTATCTATCCGTCTATCATTCATCCATCCATCAGTCTACCCGCCTCTTCATCATCTGCCTACCCATCTCTGTCTGTCCCACTGTCTGTCTACCCATCTCTGTCTGTCCCACTGTCTGTCTACCCATCTCTGTCTGTCCCACTGTCTGCCTACCCATCTCTGTCTGTCCCACTGTCTGTCTACCCATCTCTGTCTGTCCCACTGTCTGCCTACCAATCTCTGTCTGTCCCACTGTCTGTCTACCCATCCACCTATCATCTAGCTGCCCACTTCTCCGCTGTCTCTATCCATGCCACGAGTTAGCCACCCTTCCTTCTCTTTATCTGTCCGTTTATCCTGTCTGTCTCTCCATCCCTCCATCATTGCTCTCCATCCATTCATCCATTTATCATCTAGATCTGTGTTCTATCCAGATATGTCTAGGTGTATTTCCCTCTCTCTCTCTCTAAATATATATATATGTATATATATATATGTGTACATACATATGTTTATACTGGGGGGAGTGGGCAGGAATTGTGGCTAAAAATGGAGGTCACCCCCGGCAAAACCGAAAAGCAGAAGACACTGGGGATGAGCCCCGTCCCCCTCGCATCACTCCCCTTCTTACCTGCTGAGTTCGGTTGCCCTGTCTCCTAGCATCAGAGTTGCTATAGAAACGTTACTGGCAATAAGACGAAAGCGGCTGATAGCAAAGAACCCCTAGAATGGTGGCCTGTGGGAGCTGGAGGAACAATAGTTCAAGCCCTGTTTTTGAGGCCTGGGAGCCGTGGTCCTGCTCGCTGGGCCACCAGAGCTTTGCTGACACACCTGCGCATGAGCCCCCAGCATCCACTCCCCAGACCTGCGTCTGTTCCTCCCTAGCAGGTTGCTTCTCCTCCTCCAGAAGAATTCACATTTTGACAGTAAGGGCCTACTGTGTAGCACCGGGAATAGTACTCGGTATGCTGTAAGAAACCATAATGGAAAAGAATATGGAAAAGGGTTCGGTATAACTGAATCACTTGGTTTACAACAGAAACTAACACAGCACTGTCAATCAACGATACTTCCATCAAAAAATTCACATTTTAATTGGCATCCATTAGGGTAAGGGGATGGAGCTTCTAGGAGGGGCTCGGTCCTTCAGGGAGAAGGACCCTCTGGCCTGGGAAGGTCCTTCAGGGAGAAGGACCCTCTGGCCTGGGAACCCAGCCAGAAGTAACAATTTGGAGACAGTCCTCACTCATGGGGCGAGGTGGTGTTCAGAAAGTGCTTTTCATTTCAGCTTTGGGGACAGCAGGCGTGTCGGGGCCTAGTTTTGCAGGCATTGGATGGCCTGATCCAATTCCTCACCCAGGTTAAGAAAGAGGGTTTCTGTTCCGCGGAACGAGTTTTTCTCGAAGCAGTCAGCAGTCCCCAATCAGAACGTGCTGCTTTGGAAGCCACCACGGAAGCCGCTGGGAATAAACTGCGTCCTGTGCCGGGCCCTCCTCTTGTGCAGTGCGGATTTTCAAGAAGCCTTCAAACTTCCACGCAAAGGCAGTGCCTGCGGGCTCCAGAGGGCTGCGAGCTTGTGTTCAGGCAGAAATAAAGTAACTGCTTCTGTTCCACACCGAAGTCTAGCCACCGAGGCATCTGTGCTGTTTCTGACACTTATTAGAGATGAGAGGAACGTTTGATACATTTTAATTTTCATGTAATATTCCAGGCTGTCATTACCTGTGACTGACCCAGGGATCTACTTCACTCGGGGCAAAAACAGAGGCGGCAGATTCCATGATGGTGGTTCTCACATTGCCTCTCAGACTGTCTTCCTCCCTGGAAGCAGAATGGGTTTTGAGTAAAAGGCCAGGGATGCTCGCGTCTGTCTGCAGCACATACTGGAGGTGAAGAATGTTTGGAAAGGCTTAATCAGTTGTTGCAGGAGCTCCGAATGCCAGGAGTGCCATGCTCAGCGGAAGCCTGCTGTTGCCACTGCCCCAAGCCCGTGCCATTGCTGTTTGAGGTTCTTAATGTGGACTCTGATTGCTGTACCCACCCACCCGGCACAGGGCAGGCTGAACCCCTGATTTCTTTGCCCACCCGCCAGGCACAGGGCAGGCTGAACCCCTGATTTCTTTGCCCACCCGCCAGGCACAGGGCAGGCTGACTCTGGGTGCAGCACGCGGTATTCTCACCGTTCACGCCCGGACATCCGGGTGCATCCTCACCTGCCCAGGGCCCTCTCCTCGTCAGTTCTCAGGCCGCCCCCACGGGAGGGGCGTGGCCCTGACGAGGAGCAGGCGCCCTTCCTCCGGCTGCCCCGGAACAGGCAACCCTCCTGCGCCTCTTCTGGAAGCTGAGGCCTGCTGCCCACAGGGGCCCTGTGCTGGTTCCACCTGGATTCCATCACCAGGCTCCTCGAGACCTTTTCATCTTTATAGTGAAGGCCCCGACATGCGAGCCTTCAAGCTGTGCGCGTGCACCCGTCAGCGTCAGGCGTGAGTGACCTGAAGCTGGCCCCCCCGTCTCCCATCGCAGAGCACCCTCCGCTCCACCGTCTCCCACCGCCTCTCCCTCCTCCAGTCAGTCACTCTTCCTGCCTGTTCCCTTGACGCCAGCCCCTGTGTGCCAGCTGCTGTGCTGGACTGCTGTGCTGTTCAAGGTACTGTCCTGGAAGATTAAAAATGCTTTCTTTGTTTTTTCTGTTTTTTTTTAATGCATTATTTACAAGAAAAGTATTACAAGCCTATTACAGTACAGGACCATACAGCCAATTGTGTTGGTTGGGAACCTGGGCTGGCCTTGCTGGGCTTAACAAACATGCTCTCAGAATGGAACTCGTTCATTTGTAGGGGACTCCCTGTGCTTGTTTATGTTCAGTGCGGCGGCACTGAAGTGACCGCTCAGGTTGATAAGGCTCCCTTGTTGGTTCCCCAGGGAAGAGGGAGGTCACGTGGCGGAGCAGCTGACATGGTCAGGCCACACTGTAGGCACGCGGTCCTCTGGGATGTCTTAAACAGGTCTAGGGGGTTGATTCCCAAAAAACTAAAATCATCGCATCCAGTCCCATCACTTCATGGCAAATAGATGGAGAAACAGTGGAAACAGTGGCAGACTTTTCTTGGGCTCCAAAACCACTGCAGATGGTGACTGCAGCCATGAAATGAAAAGACGCTTGCTCCTTGGAAGAAAAGCTATGACCAACCTACTCAGCATACTAAAAAGCAGAGACACTACTTTGCCAACAAAGGTCCGTCTAGTTAAAGCTATGGTTTTTCCAGTAGTCATGTATGGATGTGAGAGTTGGACTATAAAGAAAGCTGAGTGCAAAAAAATTGATGCTTTTGAACTGTGGTGCTGGAGAAGACTGTTGAGAGTCCCTTGGACTGCAAGGAGATCCAACCTGTCCATCCTAAAGGAGATCAGTCCTGAATATTCATTGGAAGGACAGATGCTGAAACTGAATCTACAATATTTTGGCCACTTGATGGGAAGAACTGACTCATTGGGAAAGACCCTGATGCTGGGAAAGATTGAAGGCAGGAGGAGAAGGGGACGACAGAGGATGAGACGGTTGGATGGCATCACCGACTCAAAGGACATGAGTTTGAGTAACCTCCGGGAGTCGGCGATAGGCAGGGAGGCCTGGAGTGCTGCAGTCCATGGGGTCGCAAAGAGTTAGACACAACTGAGTGGCTGAATAACAACAGGGGAGCTTCTACCTTTGAAGCCTGGTTAGCCTGTGTGTGTGCATGCATGTGGACACGTGTGCCCACAGTGAACGTGACAGAGACTCAAAAGCAATCCATGTGTGTCTCCCTCCTGCTCTAACATGTAGGCATGTCCCCTTCCCAGCCCGCTCCTTTCCCCTGGCTCCTCAAGATCCAGCTGCTCACCTGCTTGCTTGGGCTCGGCCGCCCTCCACTGGCCCATCTGAGGACCCTTTCTGGGGTCCACACAAGCATCACCAGCCTTCCTGCCCGCCTCCTCCACCTTCCATCCACCCCATAGGATTGGGTGGCCCCCTCTGGCTTCTTCCCCAGCTCTAGGTACCATCCTAACACCAGCACATAGGAATCAGCTATTGATTTGTCTGACCCATCCCCCCACTGGGCCTGTGGTTCTCTACCGGGCAACTCAGCCCTTCAGGAGACCTCTGGAATGCCTGGAGACATACTTGGTTGTCACACCTGGCCACTGGGCCACTGGCATGAAGTGGGGGGAGTCAGGGATGCTCTCAAACCTTGTATGATACACATGACAGCCCTGCCCCTGCCCCACAAAGAGGGAGTCCCCCCAAAATGGTATGGAGACCCCCAAGCTGTCAGGAGGGCTGAAGCTCAGAAAGCCTGCTGCCCTGTACGGGTCCCCTGACTTCCTCATCCCTGCAGTTGACGCACTCCACGGATGTCTGTTGAATGCTGTTGGATAGAGACCCCACTAACCTGGACAATCGCGGTGTGCGAGTGGAAGGGAGTCACAGCCCTCAGCACGTCATTCTGTTTGCCTGATTTGTCACAATGTCACCGTCACGTTGAACACTGTCCTGAACTTTGTCGTGAGGCCACCCCTCTGCACTGTGAAAGTCTCGTCTGTGCCGAGTGAATGTGTTCGGTGTTTAGACCCAGTTCTTTGGCCGAAGCTTGGACCTTTTCCGGTTGCTTGTTAGTTGAAGCTGTACTTTATTTCATTCAATTTCCCCCCTGAATAGGTCAGTAGAACTGCCCATAATTACAGGCGAGCCAGTCTATTCTTCAGACAGGTAATAAGTGGCTTTGATGTAGGGATCATTCAGTAAAGATCATTTTTATCACAACTTCCATCAAATTATTCCATTATTGGTCATTCAAAGTGTATTGAGTTAAAAAAAAAGAAAACATTTAAATCAATACCATGAAGTCTTCTGGTGGTGGATGGGAGGACAAGCGGGCCTCCTGCAGAGAGGAGCTGCTTGAATAAGGCAAGGTTCTTTCTAAACCCGCAGAGCGGTTACAGCATAGAAGACAGCACAAGGTGCATCTATGCCAAGCAGGAACGGAGAGATCCTTGCAGACGCCAGATATTTATGCACAGCCTGGTCAGTCTTCTTCATCCCACTGGATGATCTTAAGGATCTCTAACCATCATTTTCCATCTGCATGACTCGTGGGGAATGTCATCATTTCTCAGAAATAAAATTTACAAACTACATTATATTCAGCCTGCTTAATAGGCACTCACAGTTTCACTTTTTGGGTTTTACTGAAATGGAATCAATTAATTAAAAATCCTGACTCATTCCAAAAAGGATTCGAGGCAGCTGAAATGAAGCGTATGTAATGTAAAATCAGTGATGAGATTAAGACGGTTGTGAGACAAAGGTGAAAGGAAGTCGGTCGTCACACCAACACACAAAAGTGTACAGAAAAGTCTTGTGTGGCTGCTAAAGGTAGTTCAGATCTCAGGGGCCATTGTTTCTTGTTACAAAGCAGAGAGGAAGTAGCCAAATACACAGCCACAGTGTTCAAAAGTTAAAGCACAGATGCCCAGTGAAAATAATCATTAGTGTAAGAAGGCCTTATGTCAACCATCCCCAAAAAGGATGGAAATAAGGCCATCCTAAAGGAAGTCAACCTGAATATTCACTGGAAGGACTGATGCTGAAGTTGAAGCTGAAGTTCCCATACTTTGGCCACCGGGTGTGAAGAACTGACTCATTGGAAAAGATCCTGATGCTGGGAAAGATTGAAGGCAGGAGGAGAAGGGGATGACAGAGGATGAGACAGTTGGATGGCCTGAATTTGAGGAAACTCTAGGAGACAGCCTGGCATGCTTCAGTCCATGGGGTCACAAAGAGTCAGACACGACTGAGCGACTGAACAACAAGCTGTGCTAAGTTAAGAAAAGAACAGCTTCCATGAACCGAATTATAAGATACATGAAATCAATTTTAACAAGTGTGGCTTTCCTATTGCAGAATTCACAAAATTGCTAGCTTGTCAATATCTTCCAAATCTAATAGAACAGTGGCGGTCATTAAAGAGCCCAGAAAAGCCATTCAAGTTAACGCCTGCAGAGCCCCCCAGGCGGCCAAGTGTCTGCGAAACAGCAGCTCACCTTCCCTTCTGCGCCCAGTGCGGGCAAGATGGAAGTAGAGTTTCCATCTGTAGACATTTGGTGACTAAGTTCAACGAAACATGTCTTCCTTACCCCGCTGTGAGGAAGCTGAGACTCCCGATGTCTAAGCTGCAGGTCACAGAGCTCTCGTTGACCCCCGAGGCGTTGCCTGTGAAGACACAGGGCTCTGTTACGGTGGGGGCTCCTATCTGGGGGCCCTGGCCCGCGACCCTGCGGGAAGAGGCACCGGCGGTGTGTTTGCAGGGCATGTGTCCGGGACGGCCACTGCCGGGCCCAGGTGGCCATTGGGCCCTGGGTGCCAGCCTGCCCACCTGGACACGCACTGTCAGGGTCAGATGCCCACAAGAGCTCTAAGGGCCATTACCAGAGTGTCTAATGAAATTAATTTCACCCACTTCTTCTTCCTTTTGTCAGTGTGTCTACTAACAAAAGTAGAACATTTGGAAGTTCGGGTATGGCCCACACTCTCATTTGTGGCCACACTGGTCCAGAGCTAAAATCTGGCTCCCAACCGGCTCTTCCACTCAGGACATAAGAACTGCTGGCCCACGGCTGTAATAACCGGCATACCGATAACAAGATTTTTGCCAAGAAGACACGTATCACCCCAAACCTCCAGTACTAAGATGGAGAACATTATTAGCATATTTTGATAATTCCTCTTCTCCTGTGTCCCTTTCAGTGTGTGTTTAAATAAGTGGGATAAAATGGCATATATCTTTGTATCTTTTTAAAAACTTAAATTGTATCATGGATTTTATCCCCCCCAATACTACAGGTTTAAAAGCAATATTGATAGTGGCAGTATAGCTCCTCAATCATGTAAAAAGCATAATTTATTCAAGTGTATTTCTATTGTTTGACATTTATTGTAAATCATGTGCTTTTACGAGTAATATCACAATAAACATCCTTCTACACAGACGTTTGTATAGCTTAATTTTTTCTTTAGTAAAGGCTCCTAATTACTGCATCAAGGGGGTTAAAATGACACTTTAAAGCCTCGTGATGTATATTGTCAAACCGCTTAGCAGATTTTTTTCTATCAGCAATATCTGAGCTTCAATTTAATTACATTTACACCAGTGCTGAACACCACAATTTAAAAATAGCTTCTTTTGGATTAGAAAGATAGCATGTCATCAATGTTTCATTTTCATTTCTTTGATTGTTGCTGAAATTGAATTTTTTAGTATTTATTATCAGAGAAGGCAATGGCACCCCACTCCAGTACTCTTGCCTGGAAAATCCCACGGATGGAGGAGCCTGGTGGGCTGCAGTCCATGGGGTTGCGAAGAGTCAGACACGACTGAAGCGACTTAGCAGCAGTAGCAGCAGCAGTATTTATTATGTATTTTCCATTTTGGGAGGAATTTACCTTTTGTTGTCCCTTTATTTTTTGGATGGATATTGTATATTACTTATTGATATAAAAAGCCTCTTTATATTAAAGGATTAATTATCTGTTGTTATATATAAATGTTTCCCCAATTTGTCTTTTAAAAATTTAGTCCTGTATTTCTCGTGTCTATATATCATTACTTTCCTTGTTTGAAAAGCCTGCTGCTGCTGCTGCTGCTAAGACTCTGTGCGACCCCATAGACGGCAGCCCACCAGGCTCCCCTGTCCCTGGGATGCTCCAGGCAAGAACACTGGAGTGGGTTGCCATTTCCTTCTCCAATGAATGAAAGTGAAAAGTGAAAGTGAAGTCACTGAGTCGTGTCCAACTGTCAGCGACCCCATGGACTGCAGACCACCAGGCTCTCCTCTGTCCATGAGATTTTCCAGGCAAGAGTACTGGAGTGGGGTGCCATTGCCTTCTCCGTTGAAAAGCCTATGGGTCCTCTGAATTTCCTTTCACAGATTTCATACAGGGTTGGTTAAATACTCATGTATGTTTTCCTATCTTGTTAAAACTTTTACTTTTTCCATTTAAATTTCACTTTCACTTGGTCTGGAGCTAATGTCAGTGTGTGACAGAAGGCCGAGCTGCCAGAGGTTTAGTCACTGTCTCTTTCAGTGGAAAAGCCTTGATTATTACTGTTTGTCAATTTCTGTGGTGTGAGTACTCCCATCTGGCCAACGTCAAGCCATCACTGGTGCAGGGAAGGGAAAGAGTGTGTGCAATCGGCCCTGGTTCCAGCACACCACTGATAGAGAAGAATTTCCCCCAATAGTGAATCTTCCCAATATATTTATTCAGTAGGCATTCTCTTCCCCTTTACTACAGAATGCATTCTGGTGTATTTCCTGGAGTGATTTATTCCATTTATTTTGCACCTTGAACACATTAGTAGCTCAGTTAATAGCTGTGAATGACCAGTAGGCTGATCTATCTTTGTATCCGATACAGCAAGTACTTTGTTCCACGCAGGTGGACTAGAGACTCGGGTGGAGTTAACACCTGCCCCTCGCTCACCGCACTGGCTTCTGAAATGTCTTTGGCACCATTGCTTGTTCTTCTTTGTGGTGATGGTCAGAGTCATTTTCTGAAGTTTCAAAGCAGGTCTTCCTGAAATCACGCTAAATCTAGAATCATTTGGTTTGGCACCTTTACAAAACTCAGCTTTAGATATCACTGTTCACCTCTTCCTACAGTTTTGTGAATCCTCTTCGCTTCGCAAATGTCTTATATTGTCCCCCGCCCCCCACAGTGGGAACAGTGAGAATCGAAAAGAGGGAGTGGGCAAGAGAGGGTGTGAAGGGAGTGCGATGGGCGGCGCAGAGATCAGGTCCCGTTTTGCAGAGCTAGAGCGGCAGGAGGGGGAGACGCCTGCCCTGCAGGGTGCCCCCTGTGGAAGTCTGTCCTGAGACCCGGGGGAGGGCCCCTGGCAGTGTGCTCACTGAGGATTCAGGAAGGAGCATGTCTTGGTCACGACTGGTTGGAACTGCTGTCTTTTTCTACAGCCTCCGCCTCTTCCTCACACATCCCCTTGTGTTCTGTGGGGTCAGGGTGGCGCCATAGACTTTTAGGGGCCCCCCGAGGCAAAGCTGGGCTGGGTTCCTGGGGTAGATGCCGTGTTTCGCCACCGCCCTGGTGGAGGGTGCGTAGGGTGACTCCTGGCCATCCAGCTATAGAAATGGCTTCTGAGATTGCTTCCACCCGTGGTGATAACGTGCAGAGCATCCTGGGACAGCATGGTGCCCAAGGGGCAGAGGCCCCGAGCCGGTGCCCTGTGCCCCAAACAGCTGCAGCAGGACAGCTGGGTGGTGGCGAGAAGCCAGGTTTAGACTGCGTGGAGCCTAGGGAAGCTAGTTCACAGAAATGTCTTGCAGCCATCAGACGTGCAAGCCTGGGATGAGCATGGAGCATGTATGTTTTTTGAAGCGTGATCAAACCCTGACTTCCTTCATGATAAGAATATGCTTTCCAATATACCATCGATGAACTTAAATGCAGTATACATCCTTTTGACTTCCTTGCTGTAAACTGCATGAAGTCATACATTAGAACGTTTACAGGGCTTGTGTGGAACCGCGTATTTTTGGCATTCCAACTTACCGTATCTCACCGTAGCATATCCGATGCATCTCATTGACTTATTCCGCCTGTTCCCAATAAAATGTCATAAACAACTGCCACCAACACAGTGGAACGGTGTAAAGAAATGTGTTCCAATGACAAAAATCATAAACACGCTCATAAATAAGTCAATAAGAAATTTAATTACTCAATTAAACAGCTCAGTGGAGCATAGCAGCAGTTTTAAAGTGCATTAGGATTGCTCTTGTGTGTGATTTAATTCCCTATAAATTTCGTATCTTTTTCATATTGACCATAACAAAATAGAATTTAATGGGAAGGGATGATCCCAGTGGAAGATTCAAACACAAACTGAAGCAGAGAAGACTGTCAGTGCTCCAGAATGTCAAAACCTCTCATTCTATCCCCAAGTAAATACAGACTCTGAGGGGCCTTCCCTGGCAGCCAGCAGGAATCTGCCTGCCAATGCAGGGGGCATAGGTTTGGTCCCTGGTGAGGCAGCTAAGACCCCACATGCCACAGAGAAGTTAAGCCCAACTAGTGAGCCCACCCTGCCCAAAGTAAAAAAATTAAAATTAAAAAAAATAAAGGTTCTGCACTCACAGCGATGAAACATCTCGACATCCAAAAATAAAGACAATAAAAAATCACAACAGAAGAGCTAGAAAAAGAATCTTCCGAAACAAGAAACAAAAAGGCAGAAGATGAAAGCGACATAAAGAAGGACAATCTGTACAAAGACAGGGCGGCTGCTACGCCCGTGTTTCAAGAGGCGACCCCAAAGTGTGCAGCCAAGAGCTGGAGGAAAAGCTGTCATAAAGGTGTGTGGCCGAGTTAGAGAAAAGCTCCATGTTGTTTTTCAGTTTCGTGCTGTCTGTCGTATTTGTTAACATCTAAAAACTTGCAATTGATTGTGACTCTTCTCTCATTCTAAATAAAGGCCTACATTCATGCTGAACTTTGTATTTACAGTCTGCAGTAGTCTCTAAAGGACATCACAGACTCCGTAAGCCTTAGCCCCCTTGAAGCTGGGGTCTTCCCCAGTTAGGAGGGTGTAAAGGTTTAGAAGCCTGGACCGGACTTGTTAGTAAGGATGCTCTTTGCCAGTGAACAGGGCCGGCGCCCAGCTCTGGTGAGGCTCTGCCTCCCCGCCCAGCCTGCCCTCTCCTGCCCTCGCACGGCTTCTCCAGCTTCTGGGTCTGCTCAGGGCACTCGGCTGTCCTCTGGGAAGCTGGAGAGAACGAGGCTGGGAAGATGCTAGACAGGTGGCCCGAAGGCCTTAAACCCTTCCTCCGTCTTCTGCCTTGGTGCCCCCCTCTGTCTTTTGTTACTTCTTTTGTTCTAGCACCACCTCAAACTGCCCTCCAGCCTACTTGCAGTGGGCTTCCCTGGTGGCTCAGACTAGAGAATCCGCCTGCAATGCAGGAGAGCCGGGTTTGGTCCCTAGGTCAGGAAGATCTCCGGGAGAAGAGAATGGCTACCTACTCCAGTATTCTTGGGCTTCCCTGGTGGCTCAGCTGGCAAAGAATCTGCCTGCAGTGTGGGAGACCTGAGTTTGATCCCTGAGTTGGGAAGCTCCCCTTGAGGAGGGCATGGCAACCCACTCCAGTATTCTTGCATGGAGAATCCCCATGGACAGAGGAGCCTGGTGGGCTGTAGTCCACAGGGTCGCAAAGAGCCGAACTCGCCTGCTGCTGCTGCTAAGTCGCTTCAGTTGTGTCCGACTCTGTGCGACCCCATAGACGGCAGCCCACCAGGCTTCCCCGTCCCTGGGATTCTCCAGGCAAGAACACTGGAGTGGGTTGCCATTTCCCTCTCCAGTGCATGAAAGGGAAAAGAGAAGGGGAAGTCGCTCAGTCGTGTCCGACTCTTAGTGACCCCATGGACTGCGGCCCACCAGGCTCCTCCGTCCATGGGATTCTCCAGGCAGGAGCGCTGGAGCTGGTGCCACTGCCTGAGTGGCTAGCATTACTTGCAATACATCACACAGTCCAGGCCTAAGCAACTGAAGTGCCAGACTGTTCCCAGCCCCGGCGATGAGACTGACTGGGGCAGAGAGAGGGTCATTCCTGGGCTCTTGAGGACCACGCACCTCCCCCCGGGTGTCCCAGCAAGTGGCCGAGAGTGGAATCCGCTTCTTTTCCTTGAGCATCCAAGTCCTTAGGCCATCCATCCATGCCAGTGGCCAGGGCCTCGCCCCTCCTCCTGCATCCACACACTCCCTGTTGTTGCGTTCGTTCCGTCTCTAGGCTCCACTCCAAGGAAGCCCTACTTGTGTCAGCGTGTTGGCTGGGATGCTGGGATGAGCCCTGAGCCCTGCCCCAAGCGAAGGTGGCTCACTGCCCAGGACGGCAGCGGGGGCCCCGCCCAGTCTGTCCCTGGGGCCACCCCTCCTTCAGGTGGCCCGACAGACACCCCACACGGATGACGGAGAGAGCCCACGGACCACCACCAAGACTGCATTCCAGATGGCGGCCTCACGTGAGGGCCAGCTTGCAAGACAATGTGGAGGAACCTCAAAAGCGCTGTCAGGCTCTGGGAAAGACGTCGGGCCCTTAGGCCATGTGTTATGATTCCATGGATAAGAAGCGTCCAGAACAGGCGGATCCACAGAGGCAGATGGAGATGAGCAGTGGTGGGGGTGGTGGGGGGAAAGGGGGGTGATGCTCACAGTGCCAGGGTTTCTTTTCCAAGGGATGCCTATGTCCTCAGTTTGCTCGTGGTGATGGCCGAATAGCTGTGAGTATTCTAAAACCACTGGATTGGACACTTTAAATGCAGAAAATGTATGGTATGTGGACTACGTCTCAATAGAGCTGTTTAAAAAAAAATCAAAGCAGCCTTGGCTCAAATGAGACTTGGAGTGGAGCGACAATAACTGGCAGAAAAAGACCCCTGGGCACCCGGAGCTCAGCCTTCATCGAGCGGGAGCGGCCAGAGCAAGGGGTCGAGAGCGGCCCCGGGCCTCTGCAAAGCCAGCGCTCCAGGGCCGGCCAGTGATCTCGGGTCCCAGAGGAGACCCCTCTCTTCCCCTGTCGCCGCGCTGTGTTGCCAGCCCCTCCAGTCTGCCTGGACTCCCTTCCTTAAGAAGGAGCCCCCCTGTGAAGATCTGGGTGCTCCAGCCAGGAGGGAGATGGCCCAGGCCTTCGAGGCTGAATAAGCTGAGGTTTCCAGGACACACACAGGCTCTGGGCCCTGGGACACGGCATCCTGTCCCCTACCCCCTACCCCTGCATGCAGCCGGCCTGGCCAGGAGTTGGGAGGACAGAGGAGAGGCTAGAGGGGGACTCATGCTCCCCCTCCCAGCTCGACCACACGGCCTCAACAAGGCCACCGGGGCCCACGCCCTCCCTGCTCTGATTCTCCATCCAGGGTGCAGGGGCCCTGGTCTCCCAACGTGTCTGGACCCTGAGGGCTCTCAGCCCAGCTGCCCAGGAGGCTGTCCTCTGGGAGGGACTGGACGAACTGGGGAGAGACCAGGGCCAGATGCCGGCTGTCCCCGTCGCGGGGGGGCCAGGCAGCATGTTGTCTCCAGCCCCACCTCTGGGCTGTCCTCCCGGCACTGAGGGACCCCAGGGGCAGGCATGGGGGGAACCGGGGCAGGCAGCCCACGCAGCTTCCCGTCCCAGGGGCTCGGTGGATGCCAGTCCACAGGAGACACGGCACGGCAGGGGGCAGGCAGCGGGGCAGATGAACAGACGAGAGGGGTGTGTCTGCTGACTTCTGCTGAAGGTGGGAGCGGTGGGGATGCGGGGGCTGAGGCCAGGCCCCTCTGCGTGGACCGTGGGCCGTGGGCCCGCAGGGCTGTCTGCAGGTGTGGCCTCGAGCAGGGCCGACTGTCCCTCCTGAGTCATCACAAACGGTTGAGCAAATAAAGTTGCCAGGCCCTTGTAAGCCGGGCCTTGAAAAGACCTCCAAAAACAAGCAGCTTTCACTCCCACGGGCCTTTGAAACCGTCACCGCTCTGTGCAAACACCCTTTGAAGCCATTGCTGTACCTGGCTTGTCTGTAAATTCGATGTTGTTTTGGTTTCTCTGCTGCTCTGACCGGGAAGACTACCTTGACAAATCAGGAGCGTCTTTCAATGCGCTCGCCTTCAAATGGGCCCGGCGCAAGCCAAACACCGCGCGCGCGGCTCTGCGCCTGTGTGTCTCTGAGACGGGGCGACTTCTCCTTTGAAATGCCTCACACTTCCAAACGGCAAGAAAAACAAACTCTGCTCACCAGAAGGCCTGGGTCCAGGCCCGGCTGTCCCACGAAGCGCTCACGACTTAATTGCCTGCGCCTTTCAGAGGGCCCTTTCGTCACCCTGAGTTGCGAGTGGGACCGATTTAGGGCAAAATGGAGAATTCAGTTTTCTGATGAGTCATCCTCCTGGTCTCTCCTGCGTGCAGTTTTCTAAGTGAGGCCTGTTTTTTTTTTTTTAAATCTTTTTGGGGGGAGGGCCACCCCAAAGACAGAGAGGTTTACGGGGGCCTGGGCCAGGCCGGGTGCGGTTGGACTTGGCTGCCTGCCCCAGCTTGTCCGTCTTGATGGCGCAGGGGCTGGAGGCGCCCATGGCCACTGGCGTGCAGGGCTGGGTGGTGCCTGTGGCTGTGCCCACGCGCTGCTCGAGGCTGGAGAGGGAGAAACCTGAGGCCGCGCCCTGCAGGGCTCCTGGGCTCTTGTGCTTGGAGGGACAAGGGGTGCAGGCTCCCGTGAGGCAACAGCTGCAAGGCACAGGGCACCCCCGCAGGTGAGGTGTTTGGAGAAACGCGACCGGAGAGCGAGGGGCTTTGACACACATTGACTCTTGAGCAGAGGTATTTATTTTGTGCTCTGTGACTTAGCGGAACCCTGCGGAAGGGATCCCTGCCGTTTAATTATTTATATTGCATCTCCCTGGCGGCTCAGATGGTAAAGAATCTGCCTGTAACGCAGGAGACCCGGCTTCAGTCCCAGAGTTGGGAAGTTCCCCTGGAGAAGGAAATGGCACCCCACTCCAGTGTTCTTGCCTGGAGAATCCCATGGACAGAGGAGCCTGGTGGGCTACGGTCCACGGAGTGGAAAAGAGTCGGAGACGACTGCGTGGCTAACGCTATACCGCTGCTACTTTGGCTTCCCTAAGATGCCACACCCGAGGCCGGCAAGCCTGTGGGCGTCCCTGGCGTGTCCAGCACCCCTCCAAATGCTTGGGGGCACCCTGGGATAGAGCAGGACAGTGTCCCTCCGAGCACCAGCATTTTACTGAGCCCAGAGCCGCAGTTAATTGCACAGACCGTAGACGACAAGGGCGT
Organism: Procapra przewalskii; assembly: GCA_006410515.1. Taxonomy (NCBI): domain Eukaryota; kingdom Metazoa; phylum Chordata; class Mammalia; order Artiodactyla; family Bovidae; genus Procapra; species Procapra przewalskii. The sequence continues at coordinate 952,307 of SJYF01000810.1, read as the reverse complement.
GGATGGACTGGGTGGACACAGGCCATCGGAACGCTGTGGGGGAGGGGCTGCTGGTCTCAGTGAGCAGTGTGGGGCTGTGGCCCCGACCCTAGGGATCGAGGTAACACGTCCCAGGCCGAGGAGTTGTGCGGAGGCCCTTGGGTGGGGAGGTGAGGCTGGAGGGAAGAAGGTCAAGGTTCTCTGTCCTCTGAAGACCTCGAGGCCTCTCCGTGGCCTGTGGGCATGGCCTCCACCAAACCTTCTCAAAGGAAACTCTGTGCACAGCCAGGTGAAGACAGCTGTTACTAGATTTCAAAGTGAGCTATCCACCATCTCCTCCTCCCGAGGTGCTGGCGCTGTAACAGGACGGAAGCTGTAGGATGAGCGCTGAGCCCCGAGAGAGGGTTTCTGAGACCCCAGGCTGGCCGGGGAGGCGGCTTGGGCATCGGCCGGAGGGATTTCCTTGCTGCCAGAAGTTGCCTCATGCGGGCTGTTGCCTCCTTGTCTACCACGGAGACCAACCCTGAAGGGAAAATAACAACAAATATTTGCTCTAGAAGCTGTCTTTGGCAAAACTTCATGCGCTCTTCTGACTAGCCTCCACTAGCTAGAGCATCACCGTCACCCTCCCTGGCCGGCTGTCGTGGTGTTAGAAGTACGCGCTGCGCTGTCTGCCCAGGATGAGCCAGGAACGTTCCAGCTTGGAGGGAAATTTGGGAGCAGCCTCTGGTCCCGGCCCCACTTTGCAGACAAGGAAACTGAGGCCGGGGGAGGACCAGCGGCCTTCCAGCCTTGGACGTGGCAGAAAAGGGACCAGGGTCTTTGGATTCCTCGTCCAATTCACTTTTTATGATAGCAGTTTTAATTCAACATATTCTGTTTCTACTGGGAGGAATGTACAGCTTCTTCATCCTGAGAGCCACGCTGGCTTTTTCACTGAGAGAAATCTAAGGGGAAATCAGGACGTTTTAGAGCTCAGGAGACCCCAGGAATGATGTGGGCTCTGTGTCTTCAGTCGGTACAGCTGTGCCTTCACCTTGCTGGTGGCAAACCTGGGCATGGAGAACGTCAGCGTGGCAAGGGTCTGGGGGCTGGCTATCAGAACTGAGTTGGAAATGGAGCCCCCTCCATCACCCATTGCTGCACAGCCTCCGCCGGTTCCACACCACCCTTGGGGAAACCGAGGGCGTCTGCCATCGGGATGGGCTGCGGGGAAGGCTGGGACACTGCGTCTTGCTTTGTTGTGTATTTTGTGGGCTTGTCTCTCTCCGGTGAGTAGGAAGAAAGGCAAGATGCCGGTGCCTCCGAACATCACTTAATAGATGCTTGAGATGCTCTGGTCTTAGCACAAAGCCGGGCTCCTCGGCAGACAACCACAAGAAAGAGGTGGCAGGCACCGCGTTGCCCTTAATTCTGGAGCAAACACAATGGTATTTTTTTAAGGATAATGTTGGGGTAGAGAATGAGACTGCTAATTTCTTTTGGGAGACACGGGAGGAAAAGAAGAATAGAGAAGAATTTATTTTGGCAACAGTTCTTGATCTTCTTTTTACAAAGAAAGTTAAAGCCATAATTCCCCCAGGTGCAAACACTGTCGCCTGAAAAAAAAACCTTCCTTAAAATATATTGAGTCAGAGAGAAAGATAAGCAAAGAGGAAATGGACCTGTGGCTGGATCTAATGGCTTTTGAGTTTTATCTTTTTAATGAGACCTGAAAAATTGGATGGTGTTAAGGAAACATTTCAATTTCACAAACCTGAATATTGTGAGACTGTGGAAGACGTGGGCAGTAAGTCATCTTTCTGAGAGTGACGTTGACATGGGGCCAGTCTTTTCATTTTAGTGCAGGGAAGGAGTCCTGGGGCGGGGGAACCCTGGGGGGTGGGCAGAGGGCTGGGCTCTGGTTTCAGCTGCTTCTTCCTGCTCTAGATTGGAGGGCATCCTGTCCTAAATTACCTTAGGCTACCTACAGATGAGAGTTGGACTATAAAGAAAGCTGAGCGCTGAAGAATTGATGCTTTTGAAGAAAGATGCTTGAGAGTCCCTTGGATTGCAAGGAGATCCAACCAGTCCATCCTAAGGAGATCAGTCCTGAGTGTTCATTGGAAGGACTGATGCTGAAGCTGAAACTCTAGTACTTTAGCCACCTGGTGTGAAGAGCTGACTCATTTGAAAAGACCCTGAAGCTGGGCAAGATTGAAGGCAGGAGGAGAAGGGGACGACAGAGGATGAGATGGTTGGATGGCATCACCGACTTGATGGACATGAGTTTGAGTGAACTCTGGGAGTTGGTGATGGACAGGGAGGCCTGGCGTGCTGAGGTCTGTGGGGTCGCAAAGGGTTGGACATGACTGAGCGACTGAACAGAACCTACGTGCTAGCTGGTAAACGGTGATGCTGGGGTGTGTTCCCTGGTGATGCAGAGGGTTCTGACTGAGCTGTCCTGCCTCCAGGCCTGCCTCTGAGAATGGATGCTGGGCTCGGGTGCTCACAGCCCTGCCCTTCCTTTGGGCCCGCCACCCTTAGCCCCCACCACCTATGAGCTGGGCCCACCACCCTTAGCCCCAACCACCTATGAGCTGGAAGATGGAGTGGGGCTTCCTTGTCAGGGTACCACTTCTGTGATGAACTTGACCTGCTTCGGATGCAGCAAGCGGCAGCCTTGGCTAACTGATGAGAGCCCCTGGTGCCGGCTCCAGCCGAGACCACATGCAACTGCCTTGGCTGTGCTCCCTGCCCTCCTCCAGGAGGGTGGCCCACAAGGTGGGCCTTTCCCAAAGGCATTGTGGAACTGGCCTGAGTCCTCGAATTCCACACAGAATTCCGAACAGGAGATGCTGACCTGCACCATCCCAGCAGGCATACCGCTCCCCCAGTTCTTCTTGTCCCTCTGACTTAAAGAACTCGGGTCTCCCCACGGCCTCCGCTGCACCCTTCACTGGTGCGCCACTGGCCCCTCCCCTCGTCCAAGCCCCCCACACTTTCACATGCACCTAAGGATGGGCTCCAGCGGCCTCAGCACTTGTCACAGGATAAGACGAGTCAGCCCAGGCCATGGCTGGCCACGGCTCGGGCCACCTTGGATCGCATTTTTGGTTATTCAGCAACCAAGAAATGAGGCGTCCAGAGCTGGCACCCCGTCTGCCAAATGCACTTTAAAGAATTTTAATTTCAGATGCTGAGCTAGGACTTCCAGCTAAAGAACAGCCATGTCTTATTTTAGACAAATAAGCCAGAACTGATAATGATGAAACTCAGGGCGATGGACGTCTGGGGGTGAGCTCTCTGTTCCGGCTGCTTTCTACAGCGGATGGAGAATTTCTTTAACCACTGTTAGAAAATGCTGAGCCCACTGAGTAGAAATGTTTGTGCTGTAAGTTTAGAAGCCAGATGACCAGCTCCTGACACCTGCGTGGACAGTCACAGGAAGCCACGGCGGCTGTGGGTTCAGGGCATCATCTGAGGATAAGAGGCGCCGGCGTCATGATCGGCGGTGGGGGCCTCTCCAGCCTCAGGGCCTCTGCCTCAGGAGATGGCCCCATCATGACGCCGGCCAGAACCGCAGTGGCTAAGGCCTGTGCTTCCTCCTTCCTGAATCCTTCCCTCACCCGCTGTGCTCGGAGTGTTGCTCCGGCTCATTCACACACCTCTTCCCTTCCACCACCTCCCCTACCCACCAGACGGCTGCTGGCGGGAACTTGCCCCTGAATCCGGAGAATGCTGCTCACTTCCTTCGAGGTGTTTCGAGGGTAACGCCAGCTCTGGACTTTGGGGACTAGGGCCCCAAGCCCTCTCCTGTCTGCACACAGCTCACCCTCTTCCTAGGACCTGCTTTTTCAAGTGGTCTTGTACTCCAAGGGTCACATGTGGCTGTGGGAGGTGGACTATGAAGGCTGAGCACTGAAGAACTGGTGCTTTTGAACTGTGGTGTTGGAGAAGACTCCTGAGAGTCCCTTGGACTGCAAGGAGGTCCAACCAGTCCATCCTAAAGGAGATCAGTCCTGGGTGTTCCTTGGAAGGACTGATGCTGAGGCTGAAACTCCAGTACTTTGGCCACCTGATGTGAAGAACCAACTCATTGGCAAAGACCCTGATGCTGGGAGGGATTGGGGGCAGGAGGAGAAGGGGACGACAGAGGACAGTTAGATGGCATCATTGACTCAGTGGACAGAAATCTGAGCAAATCTGGGGAGACAGTGGAGGACACAGGAGCCTGGCGAGCTGCAGTCCAGCAGATCATGAAGAGTCGGACTCGGTGCCTGAACAGCAGAAGGCCCTGCTTGACCTCTGACCCCCTGTGGAGCGTCTCTGCTCTTCTTACACTCAGCCCAGTGAGTGGCACTCCATCTTGCTTGCTCTGACCCCGGGTGGGCCTCTGCGCTGCACATCAGGTTGCCTTTGTTAGGAAACCTCTTCCACTGACTCACGCACCTCACAGGTCTCTCGGCGGACCACAGGCTTCTGGAAGGAGACCTGGTCCGTCATTAGCATCTTTGAACTGAGTACCTCATCTGTACCGAGCGCAGTGATGGGTACTGGCTGCAGAGCGGTGAACTGGGAGGCAAGTGGCCACGTTCCCCGCTTCCCGCACAGGGCTGAGTTGCTCTGGTCATGGAAACAGGGGCAGAAGGATCCGTGTGAATTTCTGGCCGGGGACGTGGAAGCCAGTGGACATCTGCTCCCGTTCCCTTCTGTCCTGGTGATACGGGTCCACAGAGCACTGGAGCCGTGTTGCCACGTGGAGCCCAGCCTAGGAGAGAAAGGAGCCCCTTAGGGATCAAAGCAGTGTGAGAGGACATGTGTCCCCAGTCATCCTAGTCAGAGGACAGACGAGAAGCAAGAACAGGACAGAACAAGAGAATTTCAGGCAAGTCTGCAGAGGACTGAAGCTGGGTTACAGAGAGAAGCTGAGGGGCTTCCTCAGCTGGTGTGGCTGGAGGTGCGGCTGCACCTGACCTTGGTGGGGTGTGGGCGGAATGCTCTGAATGGTGAGAGGAAGCCTCGGTGCCAAAATCCGGGGCAGGAACCCAACAGCTGGAGAAGAGCTCACACAAATGCCAAAGGAAGGGACCAAGGCAGAGTGCTGCAAACCAGAAGATCCCAGTGTCACCGGACTGCTGGGGAGAGGGGAGCACGGGGTGGGTGGAATCGGGAAGGAAGTGAAGGCTGAGCCACAGGGGCCTTCGTCTCTGGTCTAAGGAGCTCAGACCTTGTTCCGTCCTTTTGTGGCATGCAAGATGTTAGTTCTCTGGCCAGGGATCGAACTCGCGCCCCTACAGTGGGAGCATGGCTACGAACCGCTGGACGACCAGAGAACTGCCTTCAGGTGGCTCAACCTTACTGATCTCATTGTGTGATATTTATTGTTGTGTGTGTCTAATTTTGTATGTTGTTTTGTTTTTTTAACTCCTACACGAGGCTTCCCTGATACCTCATTTGGTAAAGAATCCACCTGCAATGCAGGAGACCCCGGTTTGATTCCTCGGTTAGGAAGATCTCCTGCAGAAGGGCAAGGCTACCCACTCCAGTATTCTGGCCTGGAGAGTCCCATGGACTATATACAGTCCATAGGGTTGCAAAAAGTTGGACATGACTGAGTGACTTTTACCCCCTCCGTGCCTTGATTCTCTGAGGCTCAGTCTAGCTCGCAGCACCTGGGTGATGCCCGCACGGTTGGGGGTCCTCAGCTGCCTTGACTGTCAGCTGTGCTCTGATTTGGGGTCACGCCCTTGATAGAGGAGACTGTCAGGGTCTGGGGGTGCCTGGGGTGGCTGAGCACACAGGGCAGGAAGCCACGTGGAACAGTCGCTGAAACCATCCGAGGAAGTGACAAGTAACTGTTAGGCAAATGGAGGTAAGTGGCCAAGCCGCCAGCGTGCCAGGGCAGACAGAAGGAGCCGCATCTCTGGAGGAAGATGCTGGACAGACGCAGGAGCAAGAGCGGGCCCTGGGGCAGCAAGAGCAGGGGCCCTTCCTCAGGCCGTGGGGCTCAGAAGCTGTGTGGCTTGCAGCGCCTGGCCCCCTGCTGTGTTCATGGGAGTGGGCGTCCTCCAGCAGAGTGACCCAGAGAGGCTGGGCTGTGGTTCCCTTCCTGGGGAGGCAGCGTCGCTGTCGGAGCCGCGCTGGACCTGCCCTGCAGTCCGCTTCCCACCGAGCTTTGCAGGAAGCTGGGCCCTTCCTACGAGGAGCATGCAGGGACCAGTCCTGCGTGAATAACTCTTTCAGTGAAATAACAGCTCCTCGATAGAGCTATAACTCCCATGTGCTACTTACAAGTATATAAAGTGAAGTGACGGAAAGGATTCAAAAGATGGGTTGTGTACATGTATACAGAAAAGAAATCACTGAATTACGATACACTGCAGACTTCAAAGGAAAAGCACTGAAAGGACTAAGACAATAATTTTACATTATAATGGGTACCATTCACAACAAAGATACATAGTTGTACTGAACTTTTCAGTGTTGAATTGAAGCTTTGTCTTTAAATAGATAAATTAATGTTAGCAATTCATGAGATGCTGACAGAGACAAAATGTAATAGGAAACCTATCATTAATATTTCTACCTGTGTTTGATGGATGAAGCAAATTTTAAAGAAAGATATGGAGAGATTTAACAAAGGAATTAAGAATGATTTAATATAGAAATTAATACCCTAGAGAAAATATAACTTTTTGAAAGGACCGTGGAAAATTGGCTAAAATGCAGCAAGTGTTATGCCATAAATAAAATCTCAAGCTGGAAGAGCCGGGTTGATGCAGGCTGTGTCCCAGGACCACGACATGTGGACGCAAAAAGATAAGAAGAAAGGAGAGGAGAGGAAAGAGGAGAGGCAGCAGCAAAGATGAAAATACACGGAATCATGGAGAAACGATGGCAGGAAGAGGGGAGGAGCAGACAAACGGGAAAAGAGAGAGTGAGGGAGGAAGGGAGGGGAGAAAGAGAGCATAGAGGAAGTGATGCTAACGGCAAGACCAGAAAGAAGGAAAACTGCGCTCACCGGCTATATCCTCCAACAAGTGCAGTTACGTCTTGAGCAGTTCAGGTCTGAGCTGCACGGGCCATGTTATACGCAGATGCTTTCAGTAAACACACACGAGACGACACCATCCGCGGCTGGTTGAGTCTGAGGCTGCAGAACCGTGGATTCGGAGGACCGTGGAGCATCGATTGATTTTCATGTTCTTGAGGCTCCAGAACAATCCCCCCCAGATTCCAAGCGATGCTTGTAATGTGGCTTTTAATTAAATCTATAAAACGGGAGGAAATGTGAGGAGTGAGGATTAGATATTAATCATATGATACATTCAATATTAGTTAGTGCATTTCTTGGCTTATTGTAATTGCTCAAAAATTAACTGCAAAAAATAGCACACACTAAATTGTATAAAGAAATTTTACTTATATAAATAGATGTGAGAATCTTAAGTAAAATATTCAGTTCAGTTCAGCTGCTCAGTTGTGTCCGACTCTTTGCAACCCCATGAACTGCAGCACGCCAGGCCTCCCTGTCCATCACCAACTCCCGGACTCACATTCATTGAGTCCGTGATGCCATCCAGCCATCTCATCCTTGGTTGTCCCCTTCTCCTCCTGCCCCCAATCCCTCCCAGCATCAGAGTCTTTTCCAATGGGTCAACTCTTCGCATGAGGTGGCCAAAGTTGGAGTTTCAGCTTTAGCATCATTCCTTCCAAAGAAATCCCAGGGCTGATCTTCAGAATGGACCGTTTGGATCTCCTTGCAATCCAAGGGACTCTCAAGAGTCTTCTCCAACACCACAGCTCAAACACATCAATTCTCTGGCGCTCAGCTTTCTTCACAGTCCAACTCTCACATCCATACATGATCACAGGAAAAACCATAGCCTTGACTAGACAGACCTTTGTTGGCAAAGTAATCTCTCTGCTTTTGAATATGCTATCGAGGTTGGTCATAACTTTCCTTCCAAGGAGTAAGCGTCTTTTAATTTTATGGATGCAATCACCATCTGCAGTGATTTTGGAGCCCAAAAAATAAACTCTGACACTGTTTCCACTGTTTCCTCATCTATTTCCCATGAAGTGATGGGACCAGATGCCATGATTTTTGTTTTCTGAATGTTGAGCTTTAGGCTAACTTTTTCTCTCTTCTATTTTACTTTCTGCCATAAGGGTGGTGTCATCTGCATATCTAAGGTTATTGATATTTCTCCCAGCAATCTCGATTCCAGCTTGTGCTTCCTCCAGCCCAGTGTTTCTCATGATGTACTCTGCATATATGTTAAATAAGCACGGTGACAATATACAGACTTGATGTACTCCTTTTCCTATTTGGAACCAGTCTGTTGTTCCATGTCCAGTTCTAACTGTTGCTTCCTGACCTAAAATATTAGTAAACATTAATTTAGCACTATGTTGGAAGGAATGATGCTAAACCTGAAACTCCAGTACTTTGGCCACCTCATGTGAAGAGCTGACTCACTGGCAAAGACTCTGATGCTGGGAGGGATTGGGGGCAGGAGGAGAAGGGGACGACAGAGGATGAGACGGCTGGATGGCATCACAGACTCGATGGTTGTGAGTTTGAGTGAACTCTGGGAGCTGGTGATGGACAGGGAGGCCTGGCGTGCTGCGATTCATGGGGTCACAAAGAGTCGGACACGACTGAGTGACTGAACTGAACTAATGTTGAAAGCCTAACACACAAAGCCCAAGTTATAGTGTATTCTTACAATGCAATATCAGTTGGTTCTGTTTTAGGTTAAATGTAAATTAATTCAGGTATTTCAAAAATATGTTGCAAATGCATTGATTAAAAATATCTATTTTGATTAAAATAGAAAGAAATCCTTCTTTGAAAACTAGGAATGTATCTCTGCCATCTGAAACAGAGCTGTCTGAAAGCAATATCTGGTACTATAATTTATGGAGAGATAGTATCATTAGTAATAATAATGCAAATAATAGTAATACATAATAACATAATGCAATAATAACCATATAATAATACAAATATGGCTACTACTATAATAACTATTATTAACAATTATTATTAAGGTTAAGATGAAGCAGTACAATAAGAAAATGAATCAAAACTATAAATATTGGAAAGTAAATGAGTTGAACCACCACCCCAAAATTAATATGTTGAAACCCTAATGGCCACACTGCAGGATGTGATCTTATTTGAAAACAGGGTCTTTGCAAATTATCAGGTTAATATGAAATCACAGGGTGGACCCTAACCCAACATGACTGACATCCTCTCCAAAGGGTAAATTCGGATACAGAGAGAGACGTGTGCAGAGGGAGGAGGCCACGTAAAGATGAAGGCAGACATGGTGGGGGTGGTGGTGGCATTGCCTCTGCGATCCAAGAAGCATACAGGGCTCCGGGAGGCAGGCGGGAGTGTGGCACAGCGGCTCCCTCGCAGCATCCCTCGCACAAGCCCAGCTTGCACTGTGACCTGGGACTTCCAGACTCCACAGCGTGAGACGACAGGTTGCTGCTGTTTCAGCCACCCAGTCTGTGGCACTTTGTTCTGTGCTAGAAAACTAGTCCAGAAAGTGGGAAACACACTCCTATTACTTAAAAATCTACCAAATATTTCCTAAAAGTGCAAAATTATCAGCCAAAATCCTATCACAACTAACGAATGAGATAAGGGAGTTTGCTAGATATAAAATAAATGTACAAATATGAGAGCTTAACCAGGTTAAAAAGAGATCTCTCTCTCTTTTACAGGATAAAAAGAACAAATTTGAAAATATAATAGGAAAAAGATCTGACTTCCAGTGATTGAAAGCATAACGTAGAAGCAAATCGTCGACCTGGTCTTCACTGATGTGTGTGATGAATGCATGGGGTGCAGTGTTTTGCAACAGTTAGGGTGTCAGACATATAAACAGCAACCAAAGTAGATCTTAAAATATAATTCTAGTGAAATTATTGGGAAAATGAATAAGACCTGTGGTAACATTTTATACATTTAGAACAGGGAGAGAGAGAAACAAAGTGCTCTTAAAGGAATACATGTGAAGAAAAGGGTACAGGTTAGAACACTAGAATGGTTATTTCCCCCAGAGATTAAGTAAACCAAGAGCTGGGTCCTGCAAGACCCAGTGATAATAACACATCAAGAACTGAACAAGAACCTGACCTGCCTCCTGAGAAACCTGCATGCAGGTCAGGAAGCAACAGTTAGAACTGGATGTGGAACAACAGACTGGTTCCAAATCGGGGAAGGAGTACGTCAAGGCTGTATACTGTCACCCTGCTTATTTAACTTATATGCAGAGTACATCATGAGAAACACTGGGCTGGAGGAAGCACAAGCTGGAATCAAGATTGCCAGGAGAAATATCAATAACCTC
>SJYF01000810.1:931399-941959 GCA_006410515.1 Procapra przewalskii | reverse complement strand
ACCCTTATGGCAGAAAGTGAAGAGGAGCTAAAGGGTCTCTTGATGAAGGTGAAAGAGGAAAGTGAAAAAGTTGGCTTAAAGCTCAACATTCAGAAAACGAAGATCATGGCATCTGGTCCCACCACTTCATGACAAATGGGGAAACAGTGGAAACTGTGAGTTTTTTTGGGGGGGGCTCCAAAACCCCTGCAGATGGTGACTGCAGTCATGAAATTAAAAGATGCTTGCTCCTTGGAAGAAAAGCTATGACAAAACTAGACAGCATATTAAAAAGCAGAGACATTACTTTGCCAACAAAGGTCCATCTAGTCAAAGCTGTGGTTTTTCCAATAGTCATGTATGGATGTGAGAGTTGGACTTAAAGAAAGCTGAGAACCAAAGAATTGATGCTTTTGAACTGTGGTGTTGGAGAAGACTCTTGGAGTCCCTTGGACTGCAAGGAGATCCAACCAGTCCATCCTAAAGGAAATCAGTCCTGAATATTCATTGGAAGGACTGATGCTGAAGCTAAAGCTCCAATACTCTGGCCACCTGATGCAAAGAACTGACTCATTAGAAAAGACCCTGATGCTGGGAAACATTGAAGGCAGAAGGGGAGGACAGAGGATGAGATGGTTGGATGGCATCACTGACTCGATGGACATGAGTTTGAGCAAGCTCTGCAAGCTGGTGATGGACAGGGAGGCCCGGTGTGCTGCAGTCCATGGGGTTGCAAAGAGTCGGACACGACTGAGCGACTGAACTGAACTGAATTGATGAACTGAAGGGTGTGATTAGCTCAATTTTTGCTTCTGAGATAAAAACAACAACCACACATTTAATTTTAAATGTCTGCAGGTCAGTCAGATCCTAACCAGTATACATTTTGATGTCACTGTTGAATCTTGAAAAAATATTTCATCGGCAACAAATGGTTTATGAAAAGAGGGTAGATCAAAGACTGGTGGCCATAATGGCGGCCTTGACTGATGTGGGAGAGAGAATAGAGCTGTCCCTCCCTGGACACCACCCCCCAGAGCCGTACGAGGTCCAACTCCCCAAACACAAGTGAATATGTTATCTTATCTGGCTTGTAATTAAGGGTCCTGAGATAAGAAGCTGATCCTGGATTATCTGGGTGGGTCCAATGTCACCACAAGAGTCTTTAAAAGAGGGAAGCAGGAGGGTCAGAGAGAAAGGAGATGCTGGAGAGAGAGGGAGAGGGGTTTAAACAGGCTGAGCTTTGGACTTTGAAGGTGGAGGACGAGACCGAAACTCACGGGATACGGACAGTCTTGGAAACTGGGCAGTGCCAAGATCCTCTGGAAGAAACGCAGGCCCGTGTTCTCCTTGATGTTAGGACTTCTGATTCCCAGAACTATGAGACAATGTAGTTCTTCTGTTGGTTTCTTCATTTTAGAAGAGAATTAAAGAGTTGAAAAAACTGGTGGTGGAAGAAAGTGTGGAGCAGAAGATATTCTCAACACCGTGGGCTGGAGTGCCATTCATTGGATGCAATCTTTTGAGAAAATGCCTTGGTAAAATGTGTCAGAATTTAAACCTAGCCTAGCAATTCCACTTCTAAGAGTTTACCTATGGGAGATTACCAGAAAAGTATTTACCAAATTGTATGGTCAAAATTTTCCACTTATTGTCTATAATATAGCCCCACATTGGAAACAATAAAAAATGTCTGACAATAAAAAATGTTAATGATTTGGTAGATATTTGGACTGGAATAGCAGTTCTGAAAAGAATGCTGTACTCATTGGCGTTGAAAAGATCTATGATATAGACTTTAGTAAATAAAAGAGTATAGTCGGAGAGAACTGACTGACTGAACTGAACTGAATACATTTGTATAAAATTCTAATTCACATAAAATTGTCCAGAAAAAGATTTGCCAGCATGCTATTCGTGTTTTCTCTAGGGACGTAATTTGAGATGGTTTTAGTCTTCTTCCTCTTATTTTTCCGAATGTTTGATTCTTTCCTTTCTCTCTTATTCCCCTCCTGTCTTTCTTTCTTCTTCTGCAATGAGCATACATGATTTTTATGGTCCCTGAAAACAATAGAGATATTTTTTATTTTGGAAGAAGAAAACACAGACAAAACTGCTACAGGTCAGTGAAACATGTCTGATAAATTTTGAACCTTCATGTTTAAGGACATTATGAGTCATTCATAGTCAAAAGACATAAAAAGACAATTCCCCCCAAAAGAAATACATGGTCAATAAAGGTCTGAAAAAACCCTTAAACTTTATGAGCAATCAAATAAATGCAGTAAGACAATGAGTTTCCGCCCTCTTCTAACATATTGGTAGGGGAAATAATACTTCCTTTTCATTGGTTTATAATCCTGGAAGTTTCTAAAAGTCAAATCTATTATCAAGAGATGATTTAATGTCAACACAGCTGCCCTTTAATCTTGAACTTTTCAAATTAGCACGGCTGATATTATTACAATTATGAGCTGTTTCCTAACCAAGGCAACGAGGCACCTCTGCTGAGCTCGGATGAGCAGCCCGGATCAGCGGCCACGCGGACCGAGCTAGGGAAGGGTGCAGGCAATCTGCCATGCAAAAGGCCAAGATCTTGTCCACCATTTGGATGGAATCCCGCAGAATGCGTTCTCTAGACTATTTTAATGTGATTAATTTCTCCAATTTATAAAGCTGGAAAGTTTTTTTTTTTTTAGCACAATTGCATTATCTCATGGAGGCTTTATGGATTTGAATCACCAATATGCATTAAAATAGCCACAATTAAAGCAAACTAAATGTCTTTGTTGGTAGGGTCTCTGCTCTACAGCCTTTAAAAATGCTATCTATACACTTTATCTTTAGCAGTGGGACAGAATGTTCTGTTCATTCAAATACATCCATTCATCAAAGCAAAGATGAAACTCAACTTCAAAAAGTGACCTTGCATTTGGAAGTTGGATTCTTAGCCAGCAGGAAATAGAGACTATTACTGGAGTGCTTCGATGGGGGTGGTTAATAGGATGTCACTGACACAGATTTGCAAAACGACAGTGATTTCAGGGACATCCGTGTTCATCCTTGCGTCCTGAAACAAATTCCTCTCCTTTTTGCTCTCTTGATTCTTCAGTTTCTCCAGCTAAGCACTCTTTCCCACAATGGGACCAAAGGCATGGTATACACATTTTCCAAAGTGGGGACAGAGTGACTTACACTCACTGTTGGGTGGCAGTGACTGACCCCAGGCCTTTTCCGGAATGGAAGGGCATGGTGCAGAAGGTCATCACCGCAGGAGGAAAGAGCAAAGAGAAGCCCGAAAAGGTGGCAGACCAGTGCTGTGGTTTATTCCGGTCAGAGAGCGGCCCGTATCGCACAGTTACTGCCGGTTTGTATGAGCGTGTCACCAGCGGTGGTCGTCATTGTCCATTTGCCTCTTTCAGCGCACACAGGTTTTGACATCTACCTTCGGCTTTGAAAATACAAGACTAACAGCTTGTGTCTTTGTTGTTGTTGTTTTTCAGTCACTAAGTCACGTCTGACTCTTTGCAACGTCATGGACTGTAGCAAGCCATGCTCCTTGTCCTCCACTATCTTCTGGAGTTTGCCTTGTGTATAGAAGTTCCTTTAACAGAAAGCCAATAAATCCAAGCAAGTTATTAGCCAAGTTTCCTCATTTTTCTTGTATCCTGCTCTAAATAAGAGACAAACGTCAAGTATTGAAAGGCAAATGAGCAAACTATTCAATATTGGAATCCTGCAAGTTACCTTGAAAGTAAAAGTGAAGTTGCTCAGTCGTGTCTGACTCTTTGGGACCCTATGGACACCAGGCTCCTCCATCCATGGGATTTTCTAGGCAAGAGTACTGAAGTGGGTTGCCTTTTCCTTCTCTAGGGAACTTCCCGACCCAGGTGTCGAACCCAGGTCTCCCGCATTGTAGACAGACGCTTTACGGTCTGAGCCACCAGGGCCTTTTTCAACCTCTGATCCTAGACAGTTAGCTGCCTCCTCATACTGTGAGATCAGATATGGTGGTGTCTTTTTCAAATTTTATTTACTTTTAATTGAAGGATAATTGCTTTACAGTGTTGAGTTGGTTCCTGCCATACAGCGACATAAGTCAGCCAGAGGTTTACACATGCCCCGCCCCTCCTGAGCCTCCCTCCCATCTCCTACCCCTCCCACCCCGCCAGGTTGTCACATGGCACTGCTTTGAGCTCCTTGAGTCATACCGAAGGGGTGCCAGTGGTCTGGCAGTGGAGGGCAAAACCTCACCGGCTATGGATTTCACGCACGGCCATGTGTGTTTCCATGCTCCTCTCACCGTCTGCCCACCTCCTCCTTCCCCACCCACCGCGCCTACAAGTCTGTTCTCTACCGTCTGCGTCTCCCTCGCTGCCCTGCAAATGTGCTCATCAGGACCGTCTTTCTAGACTCCATATATGTGTTAATACATGGTATTTGCTTTTCTGACTCACTTCACTCTGTATAATAGGCTCTGGGCTCATCCACTTCGTTAGCACTGATGCAAATGCCTTCCTTTTTATGGCTGAGTCATATCCCATTGTTTATATCCCGTTGCTTATATATATCACAGCTTCTTCATCCATTCATTTGTGGATGGACATCTAGGTTGCTTCTATGTCCTGGCTATTGTAAATAGTGCTTCAGTGAACACTGGGGTACACGTATCTTTTTCAATTATGGTTTTCTCAGGGTATATGCCCAGTAGTGGGATTGTTGGGTTATATGGTAGTTTTATTCCTAGTCTTTAAAGGAATCGCCACACACTGTCTTAGCTATGGTGTTGTCTTAAAATTCCAGTTGCCCTCACCAGATCATTTTACCAAGAGACAGAGATACAAACATCTTAGAAAACATTCAACAAGGCTTCCATCTCAAACTCCTCTCTAAATTATTTCTGGCAAGAGCTCATGTCATGAGCTGAAAATATATTTTAATTCTCAGAAAAATTAATTGTGTGTAACTAGCTTACATAAAATTCCACTACAGGCATACCAGAAAAATATAACTCAATAAACCCTAAGCTTCAGCAAACCCACAGGCCTCTAGCTATGTTTTGTTAAGATTTGGATGTGACACTGAAAAATAGAAGGAAATGAAAATAAAATACAAAATGGTAATGGTCCTATAAGTTCAGTTCAGTTCAGTCGCTCAGTCATGTCCGACTCTTTGCAACCCCATGAATCGCAGCACGCCAGGCGTCCATGTGCATCACCAACTCCCGGAGTTCACTCAGACTCGCGTCCATCGAGTCAGTGATGCCATCCAGCCATCTCATCCTCTGTCATCCCCTTCTCCTCCTGCCCCCAATCCCTCCCAGCATCAGGGTCTTTTCAAATGAGTCATCTCTTCGCATTAGGTGGCCAAAGTATTGGAGTTTCAGCCTTAGCATCAGTCCTTCCAATGAACATCCAGGACTGATCTCCTTTAGGATGGACTGGCTGGATCTCCTTGCATCCCAAGGGACTCTCAAGAGTCTTCTCCAACACACAGTTCAAAAGCATCAATTCTTCAGCACTCAGCTTTCTTCACAGTCCAACTCTCACATCCATACATGACCACTGGAAAAACCATAGCCTTGACTAGACGGACCTTTGTTGGCAAAGTAATGTCTCTGCTTTACAATATGCTATCTAGGTTGGTCATAACTTTTCTTCCAAGGAGTAAGCGTCTTTTAATTTCATGGCTGCAATCACCATCTGCAGTGATTTTGGAGCCCAAAAAATAGCTTTGAATTAAAAAAAAAAATTACACTGAGTATGGCAGAAACCAACACAATAGTATAAAGCACTTATCCTTCAGTTAAAGAAATTTTCTACATTTACTCCTTTGCTTGCCTTTCCTGCTGTTCTTTTCCCCTTGCAATTAACCTTTAATGCATACAAGTCTTCTCCATCTGCCTCTGTGTAACTCTGCACGTCTGCTCTTCCTTTCTCTCCTTTCCTCTCAGCATACTTGCTGGTTCCGTTTTCACTGCTCTGTTCCCCCCTTGGCGCCTTGCTTTAGTTTTGTTTTCCACTTTGTGCTTTGGTTAACTTCGTTCTTAAGGGGTAAATATAATTTTTGGTTTCCTTTGTTCACTGGGTCAGTCTACTGTACTATATTTTAGTTGGGCTATTTTCACTTTGCTTGTGGGCATATATGTTTATGGGTATATTCCATTATTTTAAATATTATTTGCCTGATTTTGTAATTGCCATTTGTCTGGGGTTCACCTTTGGATGTTTGTTTTAATCTCACTTAATGCCATAACAAACCACTTGTGGAATCTTCGTTCCTGACCAGAGATCCAGCCTTGAGCCTTTGGAGTGGAAGCACCGACTCCAAGACCCTAGACGATCAGAGAACTAACCCTATGGAGTATCAGATAGTGAGAACTCACACAAAGGGAGCCACTTGAACACAAGACCCTGCATCGCCCAACCACCCGCGGCATCTTGTGCAGGACGTCTCACTTAACAACACAGACAAAAATACACACCCAGCCATCAGCAGACAGCAGCCCACCTCACTCAGCCCTGCCCACCAGAGGAAACAAGACAAGCAAGCAAAACCACAGCACAAATCTCGCCCTGCACGATGCTGACACGGACCACTGGACCCACCTCAGGGGGGCAGAAACCGACGGGAAGGAAGAATGCAGCCTTGAAGGCTGGGGAAGGAGACCTCAAACCCAATCAGGTAAAGAAAAAATAATGAAAAGGCAGAGAAATGCTACACAAATGAAGGCGCAAACTAGGCACACAGAAGTCCAAATAAATGAAGAGGAAATAGGCAAACCACCAGAGAAAGAACTCAGAATAGTGGTCATAAAGATGATCAAAAGCCTTGAAAACAAAATAGAGAAAATGCAAGCATCAAATAAAAACAAAGACATTTAAAAAATTACACTGAGGATGAAAAGCTTCTAACAAAATAAATAGTCACTTTCCAAGCATTTAAGATGGAGTAAGATGCTGAGCAGGCTTGCCAGGTGACGCTAGTGGTAAAGAAGTCACCTGCCAATGCGGGAGACGCAAGACACGCAGGTTCAGTCTCTGGATCAGGAAGACCCCCGGGGTCGGAAACGGCAGCCCACTCCAGTGTTCTTGCCTGGAGAACCCCATGGACAGAGGAGCCTGGCGGGCCACAGTCCATGGGGTTGCAGAGTCGAACATGACTGAATCAACTTAGCACGCACACATGCAACATGCTGCTGCTGCTAAGTCGCTCAGTCGTGTCCGACTCTGTGCAACCCCGTAGACGGCAGTCCACCGGGCTCCCCCATCCCTGGGATTCTCCAGGCAAGAACACTGGAGTGGGTTGCCATTGCTAGGCAACAGCTAATAAGGTTGGTGAGGGTCCGATTTTGGAGGGTTGACCCAGCTGACCAAGATACTGTCAGAGGCAGCCAGAACATTAAAGGCTTACCTAGATGGACCTGGATTCTAATCCACAGGAGACCCCGAGGCCAGTCTCAACAGCACCGGCTTGGGACCTTGTAGCTCCTTTCCAGCTCCAGCTGTTGGCAATTCTTCCTGACGTGAACCAGACTCTGTACCCCTAATTCCCACGCCCCGGTCCTAGCTCTGACCTGGGCGACGAAGGACAGACACCGGCACCCCCCCCCCACACTGGGATTGCCCCCCGCCTTGCATCTCTTCTCACTCACCTGTTCCTCCCGCCGAAACACCCTTACTCGCTCCTTCCACTCTATCTGGCGTGGTTGTCAGAGGCCTCACCTCCGGGAGCCATTGGCCTCAGATGTGGCGCCCAGACCTGAAGTTTATTAGTGCACACGCGTCTACGGAGCTCAGAGAAGAGGTAGACCGCTGCCGTCACCACCCTTGTCCAAGACCAGCTCTCAGCGCGTCAGCATCGGTCTGTGTTTTCTCGAGTCCACTGCACGGCACTGCGTCTTCACAGAGATGTAGCAGACACATGGAAGACTCCCATTTCTTCAGGAAAACGTCAGCCTCTGGAAGAGGAGGTGGTGCTTTTATCTATTTTATGTCTGATGAGACCTTTTGCTTCTGAGCCACACAATTATTTTCATTGCCTGGAGGAAAAAGGGTGTAGATGGTCAAAGTACTCTATAGAAGAAAGTCAAGGAGTTGTCATCTCAGATTTGAATCTAATCTGGGCTCAGGTGGCTTGAGTGTTTTATTATGGATGTGAGCAGGTGTTGGTAGACACAGGCCCTTTCCATTAAAAACAGGCTGAAATCTTGATCAAGAGTCTGTCGTACAGAGTGAAGTAAGACAGAAAGAGAAAAACAAATATTGTATATTACAGGGTATGTATTGCATCTAGAAAAATGGTACAGATGAGCCTATCTGCAGGGCAGGAGTAGAGATGTAGACATAGAGAAAAGACTGTGGATGTCGGGGGAAGGGGAGGGTGGGACGAATCGGGAGCTCAGCTCTGTGCACTGTGATGGCTTAGAGGGGTGTGAGGGCAGTCCAGGAAAGAGGGGTTGTATATGCATCCTTTGGCTAAGCTGCATCCTTACATGGCAGAGACAGAACATGGCACATAGCATAACACACTGCATAACACAACACTGTAAAGCAGCAATCCATCCATCAAAGAGTTACTGTGGAAATGCATCATGTGGACAGTGGTTTTAAGGGAGGGGATGGGGGGTCTCGACAGGGCAGAGCTGACATGAGACAGACAGATATGGAGGCAGGAAGGCCGGGTGGGGACATTCAGAGAGTCTCCACTCATCCCATCTTTTGTTTCTTGGCCCCATGGGGTAACACACAAGCCGTCTTCTCTCTGAGGTGCCGTGTGGCATCACCAGGGACCATGAGACAGTGGCTTAGGGACAAAAGCAGAGAAGCAGCAAGATTCAGAATAATAGCTTTACGCAGGCTGGAAAATAGAAACACAGGCCAGTGGGTTCCTCCAACCCACCAAGCTCCCAGTTTCCCACAAGAGCCCCTCGAGCCTCATACTGTTGGAAAAACCTTACATTGGCCACTGGCTCATGTGGTCTGCATGTGATAGCCGCTGGATTCCAGGCAGAGGGGCCTCTGGCTCGTGGGAAGAGCATGTCCCAAGGAAGGGCTTGGGGCAGGTGCGTTTTGGAAGGAGCGTGCAGGAAACACGAGTTACGGAGCGGCATCTGTGAGACGGGGGAGGACCTCAAGGCTGGGCCAGATGGCTCCCTGAGTGCTGGAGGAAGCCTGAGGTAGGGTGGCTAGCAGGGTTCATGGCAGCTCGGCCTGAGCTTGGAAGGGAGGGGCCTGGGCGTTCCAGTACCTGCTTCAGAAGAGAGTGATGAGGAACACCGCAAGTCAGACATCCCAAGTCAATGACCAAGGCTCTTGGCCCAGCTTTACCTCCAGACTCAGCCCTGGGGGACGGGGGGTGGGGCAGGGAATGTCCTGCCCTGTCTCCTTGGCCAGCTGGGTCCCTGCAGGGGCGAGCCCACAGAGGGGACCCTGCAGCCTGGGGGAGCCGGGGAGCCGTGCTCTTTGCCTCCGTTCCTGGTGGCCCGCCCCCCCCGAGATCAGCAGCACTCGCTTCCTGTCTGCAGTACCGTGCTGGGCCCTCCTCTCAGCCACTCTGCTGGGCTCCTCCTGCGAACCCCAAGGTTCTCGCCCCCCAGCCTCTGCCCGAGCAGAGGCTGCTTCCTACAGCTACAGCCTCACCATCCCCCCTCCCCTCTCCACTCCCCCGGTCCTGCTTCATCCTCACAATCGTTCTCCGTGTTGACGTTTCTCTGAAAATCTGGAGTGGGTTTTCTTTCCTGAGTAGACCCTGCTCAGTCATCTAGGAAAAGTGAAAGAGAGGGCATGAGCTGCGGTGAGGACGCAGAGGTGGGGACGCACGGGCCCCCGGGGATCTGGGAACGGCTGGTGCGTCTGCCCAGCTGTGGGGGATGGGGGTGGGTCAGGAGCGAGCAGCGTTGGTGGTGATGTCAAGGCAGGTTCCTGGAGGTGTCAAGAGGGACCATGGACCAGGAGGCCTGGGAGAGAGAACTTGCCTTCCATCAGTTTCTTGTGAGTCAGACAGTTCCATCTTGTCTTGGTCCAGAGAACTTGAACACGTGCGGAAAGGAGCTCTTGTTGAAACTGAAGGCTTGACAGAATCCGGTGGACGGGTGCAGATGCCGGATGTGGGGGCCTGGAGAAGAAGTTTCCAGGGGGCTCTGGGAACATCGCACCCCAGGACTGAAACCACACCCCAAGATGGATGACCCATTGGTCCGGAGTGCAGGTCAGTGGATGGCGCTCAGTGGGCGGGGCCCACTCCTCGGGCCTGTGCACCCGTGTGGCCCACGCACGGCCAGCCCCTGCTGAGCACCGTGAGGCACCAGAGGCGAGGCTGTGAGATGGGAGCAATCTGAGACGGCGTTCGATTCTCACTGAGTGCTTTGGGATTCCACGAGCCCCTGCTTCCATGATGGAGTCAGAGCAACCTCCAGACACAGCTGGACGTTTCCATGTTGAAGAGCCGGAGCCCGGAGCAGAGGCCGTCCTGGGATAAGCCAGCCCTGCGTCTGGTTTCTTACTCACCCTTAAGTGGCATCGCCTGGGTGCCTCCTGAGGGAGCTTGCGTTCCTTAGTGAATGGGGGGGGGGGCGCCGGG
>SJYF01000810.1:906981-929592 GCA_006410515.1 Procapra przewalskii | reverse complement strand
CACTGGAGTGGGCGCGGCAGGCACAGGAGTCGTCCTCCATCCCAGCGGAGAGAACAGAGGCAAAAATAAAAGACGTGACCTTCTCAAGACCACGGAGAAACGGGGGAGGCGCGATTCTGAGGCTGGAGGTCCCCTGGTCCAAATGCAGGCTTGTGGCCAGTGCCCCAGATCCATGCCCCACCGCCCACGTGCTGGCAGTGCCGAGGTCCATGCCACCCATACCTGGAGAAACAGGAGGGGCCCCTGCTGGGAAAGCGGGCCCTAATGGGCAAGGGGCCTCTGCAGTCCCCCTCTCCCCTGGAAGGAGGACCCTCTGTGGGATGGAAGCATGTACACGGCAACTGCTCCGCCGAACTTCCTGCCCTTCTGTTGGCTGCTTGGCGGCATGTGGTTTTTAAAATGCCTGGTTCTTAGAAAGCCTGATTTCTGTTTAAATACGCTGGGGCTGTGAGTGTCCACCCTCCTACCCCACCCCGCACCTTGTGTTCTTGGCGGGGCTGTGAGAATCCTGCCTGAACTGCTTTTGCCCCTTTGTCAGAATTCAGTTGGGCATATGTATGCGGGTCTATCTCTGGGTTCTCTCTTCAGTCCCATTGATCTCTGTGTCTGTCTCTACTCCAACGCCACTCTTGTAGAGCTTATGTTATAGCCGTGTAACAAAGCTTGAAATCAGTAGACTTCTTTCCACTTGAGTCTCCTTTTTAAAAAATGTCTTAGCTGTTCCAGTTCATTTGCATATCTATGTAAATTTTAGAATAATCTTGCTGTATCTACAGAAAGTCTTGCTAGGATTTTGATAAAAATGTTAGTCACTCAGTCTTGTCTGACTCTTTGCGACCCCATGGACTGTAGCCCTCCAGGCTCCTCTGTCCATGGGATTCTCCAGGCAAGAATACGGGAGTGGGTAGCCTTTCCCTTCTCCAGGGGATCTTCCCAACACAGGGATGGAACCTAGGTCTCCTGCATTGCAGGTAGATTCTTTACCTGCACTAGACACTAGGGAAGCTGAGGATTTTGATAGGAATTGTTTAAAACCTTATATCAACTTGCAGAAAGTTGATGTCTTCACTACACTGAGTCTGCCAATCCATGAACACGATATGCCTTTGGGCATACAAGTCCTGCATGTGTATTATTAGATTTCCTCCTAAGAATTCCATTTTTTGAGCAATGGTAGGTGGTACTGTCTTTCTAATACTGGTGCCCATGTATTCATTGCTAGAAATACCATCAATTTTGAATGTTTATCTTACATGTTGTGAACTTACTGATCACACTCATTAGCTCTAGGAGCTGTTTGAGATCCCTTTGATTTCCTGTATATATAATCATATCATCTCTAAGTAGCGACACTCTTATTTCTTCCTTTCCAATCCATATGCCTTTAAAACATTTTAAAAATTGAAGTAAAATGTCATAACATTAAATTTACCATCTTAACTGGTTTTCAGTTCAGTGATACTAAATACATTTATAATGTTGTGAAAAGACCCTCGTGCTGGGAAAGATTGAAGGCGAGAGGAGAAGGGGATGACAGAGGACGAGATGGTTGGATGGCATCACCGACTCAACAGACATGAGTTTGGGTGAACTCCAGGAGGTGGTGATGGACAGGAAGGCCTGGCGTGCTGCAGCCCCTGGGGTCGCAAAGAGTCGGACACGACTGAGCGACTGAACTGAACTGATACTGTTGTGAGCCGTCATCACCATTCATCTTCAAAACATTTAATCTTCTAAAACTGAGACCCATACCCATTAGAAACACTCCCCACGCCCCCTCCCCAGGTCCTGAGAGCCACATGACTTTCTGCCTCTAGGATTTTGACTGACTGAACACCTACTTGATGTAAGCAGAGACAGGCCGTATTTGTCCTTTTCTGATCGGCTCGTTTCAACAGCATCATGCCCTCGAGGCCACACTGCTTGGTGGCACGAGCTCCTCCGACAGGGTTCAGTCCAAACCCCCGGCACCTGAAGAGGTGACTTTGTTCGGAAACAGGGTTTTGTGGATGTAACTGAGATATGGAGGAAGTGGAGACGTTCAGCAGGTGAGCAGACCCTGACCCAGCTTGACTGCTCTCCTTATAAGAAGAGGCGAGACACAGACGTGCAGAGGGAAGACGGCCAAGCCACAGACGAGGCGGAGACCGGAGCGACGCCACTGCAAATCCAGCAAAGCCAGGGCTCCCCGGGGCCCGCTGGAAGCTGGGGGACAGAGCACGGTGTAGCTGACGCCGTGACTTCTGACTCATAGCGTCCAGCCTGTGAGAGAGTGAAGTTCTGTCGTTCTAAACTATTCAGCTGGTGGTGCTTTGTCACAGCCATCCAGGGGAAGCTAACACAACCCAAGCTGTTCCTGGGGGTGGGCCTCCTGGGATAACGTGGCTGGGCCCATCCCAGCTGCCCCAGCTGGCTTCAGGCTGGACCACTGAGGGCAAGGGCCTCCTTGAGGGTTTCATCAGCTGCAGGAGCCTCCAGGTCACCCAGCTGGGCAGTCCAGACAGCAAAGTGGCAAGAAATGATCCATGGTTTTTTGTGTCACTGCATTTGGAGTTTTGAGTGTGGCTTGTTACAATGAAATTGACAACTGAAATGTGGATGTGTACATGCTTGCTGAAATGAACTGTGTCCCTCCCTGTGTCTGGTAATTGGTTGGCGGTCTGGGAATCCATCGGCAGGTGAGGCTGCTACCAACCAGCGTTTTTGGCCTCCTTAATCAATAGGAATCAATCAGCAATCAGATGAGAAATTCGGGCGAGGTTTTACTAGGGTCCTGCTGCGGCAATGGGGAATAAGAACAAGCAGCAGATTCCCTTGCTTGCTTGCCTCTGGGTGGTGAGCTGGTTCCTTAAACGGGGTGAGGGTAGAGATGTGTCCCGGCTTCCCAGGTGATGCTAGTGGAAAAGAGCCTTCCTGCCAGTGCAGGAGACATTAGAGATGCGGGTTCGGTCCCTGGCTCTGGAAGATCCCCTGGAGGAGGGCATGGCAACCCACTCCAGTGTTCTTGCCTGGAGAATCCCAGGATTCTCCCAGAGGAACCTGGTGGGCTACAATGCATGGGGTCACAAAGACACAGCTGAAGCGACTTAGCACACACGCACACAGGGGTGTGTCCAGGGTCAGGCCAGACTGGTGGCTTAGGGAGTCTCCCCACCCCTTGCTGGTTCTCTGTGCAGGGAGCATGTGAAGTACCCTGCTTTTGTTCCCAGCTCTTCAGAGGTGACCATGGGCTCTTTCATCTCTTCGTATCTCGTTGTCCGTAATTTGCCCCAACTGTACGGGCGCAGTTTTCGGCCCTTGTAGTTTCTCTGTGTCTTGTTTCTGGGACATGCTTAGCCAGGTGCAGCACTTCAGCAAAGGGCCCTGGGCCCCAGGCCCCAGTCTGTCCTGAGGCTACTGCTCTGTCAAGAGCCTGTGGCTGTGTAGACTTGGATTCTATTCAACCTTCAGGATTTAAATCCAAACACTGATCACGTGAGTCATTTCTGAGCTGCCTGAGTTGCTCCGAGCCCAGAGAAGGGAGTGGAACCCTGGGCCAGACAGACGGCTGTGGTCCTGGACCAAGAACCTCCCTGTAGGAGCTCGGGTTGAAAATACCTGCATCTGAAGCCTTCTGTGAAAGTGAGCATATTCCCGGGACTTCAGAGTCCAGACATGGGCAGTCTCTCCGATCCCAGCATGTCCTGCTGGGCGGGGCAGGTTCCACTCAACGGAGCCTTTCAGTGCTGGCCACACAGCACAGTCTCAGGTGCTCCCGGCTCCGGAAATCTGGAGGTGGCGGGACCCCAGGCAAGGCAAGCTGCATTTCTGCAAAGTCCTCCTTTAAGAGGATCCAGTTTAGATGCTCTGCTTTCCCTCCAGTCTCTCTGCTCATGAATTAGTTTTTGCAATGAAAGGTCCATTTTGTGTCCATTCCTCTGCTGATGGACATTTAGGCAGGCTGCCTCTGTGGACTGGCTATTGTGCCTAGTGCAGCAGTGGGCCTTGAAGCATGTGTCCTGAATCACGGTTTTCTCTGCGTATAGGCCCAGCAGGGAGATTGCTGGGGTATATTAATGCATATATGTGGAATCCAGAAAAACAGCATGGGTTAGTCGCTAAGTAGTGTCTGACTCTTGCGACCCCATGGACTGCAGCCCACCAGGCTCCTCTGTCCCTGGGATTCTCCAGGCAAGAATACTGGAGTGGGTTGCCATTCCCTTCTCCAGGGGATCTGCCCAACCCAGGGATCGAGCCCAGGTCTCCTGCACTGCAGGCGGATTCTTTACTTCTTGAGCCACCAACAATAGCATAGGTGATCTTATCTGCAAAGCAGAGATGTAGAGAATAAACGTATGGATCCTGGGGGGGTTGGAAGGGTGGATGAACTGGGAGACTGGGACTGACTTACACACACTATTGTGTCTAAAGCAGGTAACTGACAAGAACCTACTGTACGGCACGGGGACTCTGCTCAGCACTCCGTGGTGACCGAGATGGGGGGAAATCCAAAAAAGAGGGCAGCGCAACAGATACTAACACAACATCGTAAAGCTGTTATACTCCAATTTTTTAAAGAATCCATTGTTTTTAATCATTAGCGATCTGCTCAAATTATTTTGGATTTTCCGCTAATTTGTATTTCTGAAATACAGCTGTGGCAGTGTGGCTGTCATCCCTGAATTGTCGTATGAGCAAGCATCACCAGGTGTGGGAACCTTGCAGACGGCTGAGGGCTTCTGGGTTCTGATGGACCGAGTCCTGGGCCAGCTTTGCTGATGTTGGCTGTGCACATTGTCTAAGCCCGTCTGCCTGGCCTCGGGGCCCTCCACCTCAGCAAAGGTCTATACCTCAACCTCCCCAGGACTCTTGGACTTTTCTGTAAAAACAAAGTGAAAGATCTGTTTCTGGGGACCCCCCCCACCCCAAACAGTGCAGGGGCAGACCTGCTCCCTACAAGAAGCAAAGGGAGGCAGGAACCAACAGGCCATGCCACCCAGGCCAGCCCTGGACTCACTGGCAGCATGTCTGGATAAAAAGCTAAATAGTAAGGGTGTCGGACAGGGTTCCATAAATGACATAGCACTCATTTCTTGATGTTTTTCTAACGCATTTCCAAAAAAGTCTCAATATGGAAAATTACTTCATGCTATATAGACTAGGTCGAGAACACCCATTATACAGCCCGACAGTGCACGCTGATGGAACTCACAAGCGGTGCATTCAGGTCAGCGCAGTCTCTCCTTATCTAATCCTTCCTCTCATATCAGTGGGGCCTTGAACACCCTTTCTAATTTGTGTTGGTGAATTAGGTTTCCTTGAGAGCAAAAAAAGTACTTAATCTGTCACCAAAGTTTGATTCCTTTTTTCTCCCCCTGCTCTGAACATAAATCCCATCAATTAGGTTAATAATGGAAGCAAATTTCATCGTGACATGAAGTCTCCCCCAACATTTGGGGCTGGACAGTGGCCTCTTTGCCTAATTGCATTAATAAAAATTTTTAGCAACATAGTTTTGGGGATCAATGCCCCCGCTCCTGCCAATCAGAGACTTTTCTCCTTGCTGAAAAGGTGCTAGACTTTTTAGTTTCTTTGTGACAGACTACGGAAAGGCTGAGGTGCCCCCAGAAGATTAAATCTTTAATTTCACATTATTTCCAGCCATGTCTATAGAACAAAGTGGGCTTTACCTGTTGAATATGGGGCTTACGCGACTTGAAGGACCCTTGAGACATTAAGAGACGCCGTGAACGGTCTCTGAGATTTAAGCTGTGGGGAATTCTAAAGGGATTACTGCTGCATTTTCCATAAAACGAGAAATAAAAACAGACTTAAGCGCTGCATGATCATAAATGCATTCCTGCCGTGATGGAGAGTCCCGTTCGCACCGCCACTCAGAGGCCCAGGCGGGGAGGGGCTGTCAAAGGCACCCACACTTGTAAGGATTTGGACAAGTCGAGCTCATAATGAAGTTAGGGCTGAATGCTTTGCAAAAATTGGCTGTTAAAAAAAAAGAGATACTCTTCCGTTTTCTCGGGTCCAAAGGTGAGAAACGCATACATTATGTTGCCATCATTAAGATATCTTTTGTACAGAATGGTAACCTGCCTTGACCAGAACTGGAGAACTCTCTCTCTGAATAAAGGAAGAACAAAACTCTTTCTGGGAAGATTTTCAGGACTGATTAGCTATGTGGGATGGAAAAAAAAAAAAAGTGATGTCTCCCAAAGACCCAAAGAAAATGAGAACCCCAATTAAAACCCCGCCATCCTCACTAATCAGCTTAAAGACTCAACTAAAACAAAAGCCCTATTAAAAATGTAGCAGCTTTCTAGAGCGCGCACTGATCACCCAGCCACACACGCTCTGTAGAGACTCTGCGTCTCTTTATGTTGGCGCACTTCCGGCTTTGTAAGTGGACGACTGAAAGGGTGAAAGAAAATTAGAATAAATTGCAGACAAAATATGATGGACCTGGAATAACGCTGATGTGAAAACCGAACTTTTATTTTTAAGTATAAGCAAGATAGTGGTTTTCTATTAATAGATTTAGGGGAGTTTGTGGAATATCGAGGAAGAGAAGACTTCCTCCGGGGACATTTGCCTTATTTAATAAATGAATTCCATTAACTCACCCTTACTGGCCACACATTTTTAACAGAAAATTAAAGGTTTATAAAATGTTGCTTCTTACCCTACTATAGAAAAGTGTTCACAGCATAGAAGGTATAACATTTCATGCCTGGATTCTTCTATCCCTTTGCTGCTGTTCAGTCTCTAAGTTGTGTCTGACTCTTTGTGGCCCCAAGGACAGCACCCCCTGTCCTTCACCATCTCCCAGAGTTTGCTCAGATTCATGTCCATTCCATCTGTGATGCTATCGAACCATCTCATTCTCTGTCATTTCCTTCTCCTCCTGCCTTCAATCATTCCCAGCATCAGGGTCTTTTCCAATGAATCTAACCCTTAGATTCTGCAAATCAAAGTGCAGTTTAAATACAGACCAAATATAATAACATACACAGAAAATTTAAGAGCCGGATGGCTTTCTGAGCAGAACCATCTAGAATTTCACAATACCAGGACTGACTTGCCGAAGATGACAGATCTGAGTAGTGGAAGGCCTCACACAGGATCCCAGTGCCCAGCTGCCCTGTGTGACCTCAGCCCCTGAGCCGTGGCTCCAGTCCCGTCATTTCCAGCCCAAGGTCACTACACATCGAGTCTGTAACTGCACACCTTCCTTCCCAAAGTGAGTAAGAGGGAGCGAGAGGAAGTCAGGTTTGCCTGGCCTGGTGGGAGGTATGGTGTCTTCCCACCGGCTCAGCTTTACCTGGAAAGACCCCTTTTCTGGAATGATCTTGACCGACACCTGCCTGGGGAAGGTGAGCACTGCTGGCATGTCCAGCCCAAGTCTCCCCTGTGGCCTGACACCCCCAGTCTGGGGCCATTGGGGTCCCCTGCACCACAGGGCCTGGGCCCAGGAAGCCAGACTCGGGGACCTGCAGAGAGGCTGCAGGGTTTTGGGGATCTGGGGCCATCGGGGTCCCCCACGCCACATGGCCTGGGTCCAGGGAGCTGGACTCGGGGGCCTGCAGAGGGTTTTGGGGAGCACACCATCCTTGGATGAGCCCGTGGCCCAGACACTTCCCCTGGATTCCGGTCCCAGGCCCCCACTGCTAGCAGACCACTTAGCTTGGTCTTTCCCGGTTGGGGGTGAGCACATCCCCAGCAGGAATGATGGCTCCTCCATCCCGACCTCCGAGGTCCTCGTCACGCTCTATTCTGCCCTCCAGGGGTGGGTATGGCCCCAGGGGGCAGTCCCGCCCTGGCTTCCCCACTACATCTCCGTGGCTGGTTGCCCCGCTTCTCAGCATCCCTGGGAATGTGACCCTGCTTCCAGACTCCACTGTGAGGCATCCAGCTCAGCTATCGCAAAGGTCTCATCCCACCCTCCTTTGTGTCTCCCTTCCGGTGGCCCTGGATCCTGGTGTCCTTGGAGGCAGCTCAGAACATTTGTGACGAAGACCATGCTTATCCAGGCTACCTGCTTTTCTTCAGAACAAAGAGAGCTTGTTAGTCTTTGGAACACGTGTGTTGATGACAGAGATCATGGTCTCTCACCATCTGGTCACCCCTGGGGCAGGTGCAATTTATCAAGAACCTCTTAGAACGTAATACCCCAACTTGACAGGACCCGGCAGGGATTCCTGATGAGCCAAGAATTAAGCAAGGCTGCTTCTCCCCACGTCCTCACTGAAGCCCCCGTCTTCTACAGCCCCCAGGCCAGGCGGCTCGTGCACAGCTGACTTTCTTAACTCGATTTTGTGGCGGGTGCTTCCTGTTCACTTATAATCCTCAGAGCTCACTGCCAGATTTAGAAAATGTCCATTCTGAATCTGGTGACTCAAAAAGAGATATTGCATGTTTTTTTTTTTTCCCCGTGCCATTATTTGAGGCCCATGATGTTTGCCTCACGTTTATCCTGGTGGGTTTTCACTACTGCTCGGCGGTCACTCATCTAGAAGCAAAGGGGCACGTAACGGAGCCGTGACCTGATGTGAAAGCACGCCGCTGGCAGGGTGTGCACTGCACGCCACTCTGCACATGTCTAACAACGCTTTGGTTTTAGTTCCATTCTAGGTTGGTTCTTAAAGAAGCTGGGGTTTTAACGCTGTTTCCAGTGTTCATGCCTCGGAAACCGTCACGGCACCGGCCCGTTCAGCCGACCAGGTTTTGCGTTCAGGTTCCCGTCTCACGCAGGCGTTCCGTGTCAGGGACAGTCCGCGGGCCTGGGCGTCTCTTACACCAGTGGGTGTGGCCTGGGGGCGCCCTGTGTTACTGCCTCCGGCCGTCAACGCTGTTTCTTTTTAAAAATTATTTATTTATTTTTGGCTGCATGAGTCTTCGATGCCGCATGTGGCGCGGCGGGCAGGGGCTCCCCTCTGGCTGAGGTCTGCGGGCTTCCCACTGAAGGGGCTCCCCTGTCGTAGAGCACAGGCTCCAGGCACGCGGCTTCAGTCGTCGCAGCTCCCAGGCTCCGTGGTTGCGGCTTGCAGGCTCCGGAGCACAGGCTCAGTGGCGCCGTCAGCGTGTTTGGACGGAGACTTCTTCTTTGCTTTGTCCACGGTGGGGGAGGAAGACTCTATTTTTCCCCAAGAGGAGCAGGCAGTCTCATCAGGATGTGAGACATGAAGCAGGAAAGCAGCCCCAGCGCCGCAGGATAGTCAGGCTCTGAGCCGTGTCTGTGGTCTGGGCCGTCCTCTGGGCAGAATTATTGCAGAAGGGGTGGTGGGGGTGCGGGGACCACACAGGCCTGGGAGGATGACTATGACCTGAGCATCAGGGGGGCTGGGGTGAGGACCCTCATGAACAGAAGGCGGGGGCCCAGGTTACAGGCGTCCTTGGAGGCCCTACCTTGGGTCTGGTGCCCTGGACGCAGGCTGAGTTTCTCTTCTGCTGCAGGGTCACGGAGGCCATGGAGATGAGATGCAGGAGACTCCTGGAGAAAGCAGCTGAGAGATGCCGGGATGTGCTGACTGTTCTAAACCATTGCTCATTGTTCCAAAGACAGTGGGACTCGCAGATGGGGCTGTGGCTGCAGGCAGAGGCGCGAAAGGAAAGCTAAGTTTCGTCGGGGAAGGCACCAGGAACAGTCCACTCTTTAGCTGAGGCGTGGTCTGCAAGCCATGAGGACTCACGTTCATGCCCCCCAACCCAGGACCATCTGCGTCCCCCTGGACAGCCGGTGCTCAGCGCTGAGAGTCACCTCTGGGTAGGATTCTTCAAAGAGAAAAGGAAATTAAGGGCACAGTCAAGCTGCTCTGCTCACTGGAACATTAAGAGCTTCAAAGACTCCGTGTGTGCGTGCATGATAAGTTGCTTCAGTCGTGCCCGACTCTGGGCGATCCTACGGACTGTAGCCCCTCAGGATCCTCTGTCCACGGGATTCACAGCTTTGTGTGGCTCCCAAGCTGACCACCTTTCAGAAAATACAGTTCAGTTCAGTTCAGTTGCTCAGTCGTGTCCACTCTTTGCGACTCTTCACAAATACAAGCTGGGGCAAACCAAGGCTTGAAACACAATGACCCTTCAGTGCAGAATAAACAAATTCTCCTTGCATCTCCAGGAGATTTTTTTATTATCCAGATGAACCCAACAAGAACTCTACTGGCGGCTGCCCTGCTCACTGTGCATGGGGCCCTTGGCCCAGCACTGTGGCCGGAACAGCCCTTTTCTTCCTCGCCGCTCAGCGTCCTCTTCCCGCGGCCCTGGATGGGCCGCCAGAAGGGCCGCATGTTCTTATCCTGTCCCCGCTGTGCGTGCATCTCTCCTTCGTCTGAACCGAGTGAGCACCTCTGGAGTGGCGGACGGACGTGTCCATTGACCTGAGATTGTATTTGCCTAATTGTCTTCGTATTTGACTGGGACAAAGACTCCAACTTCTAAAGTGTAAATCAGTGTATCCTTACTTCTCTGTCTCTCTCTTTGGCTCTTTAAATCAGTTCTTTTTTAAAACCTTGTATTTTATTGAAGTGTAATTGATTTACAATGTCACGTTAATTTCTGCTGTGCAGCAAAGTGATTCAGTTATACATATATATACATTTTCCATATTCTTTTCTGTTACGGTTTATCACAGGATATTGAATAAGTTCCCTGTGCTGTTTGGTAGGATCGTCTTGTTTATCCATCCTATGTACACTAGTCTGCGTCTGCTAATCCCAAATTCCCAATCCTTCCCTCCTCCATCTGACCTTGCCAATTGCAGTCTGTGAATTGATTGACTGACAGACATATTTTAGCTTCCAAAATCCAGTGTGTTTGTTTTCTCCCAAAGAAGGGGATATGTTGTGATATTCTTCATGGGTTAGGGATCATGAGACCATTCCTCTCCCTTGAAGGGAGAAGAAATGATACAACAGTTATTGATGATCTATTAAAAGTAACAGTCTTCCTGCCCCGTGGTACAGTTGCCCGCTGGATAGACCCGTCTGGGTAACATTTATTTCATTATGCAGCAGATGATCTCAGGCGATTATATTTTTTATAGATTAAAGACATTTTTGTCATTTTTAATGTCTTACTACTGGTACTCTATAAAAAGTATTTGAGATTATGTTGACATACGTTTTACAAGAAGAACAGCTTCAGTGGTATTTAATGGATAACATATTACTAAGAAAGAATTCTCCAGGCTTGTTTTACCTTTTAATTGGTGGTGCTATCTCTGAGCAGTTTTTGCTGCATGCAAAGCTGTGTGAGAAATGATCAAGAGGATGATAAATAATAATAGTAAATATTTTGCTAATTGACCAGGAAGACTTAAGAACCATTACAATAATGAGAAAGGTCTCACTTGTCAAGAAGGGAGAAGAAGAGCTTGGTCTTCAAGTATTCATTAAAGCGAAATTAAAGGAAGACCAAACTGTGATGTTTGTTTCCATGAAGGCTTAGGAAATTTGTTTATGCATTTTGGATAAGATGTAATAAGTTCACATCGGATCAGGCATATAATAAGAAACGTTACTACCATATGGATAAAATATCTTGAATTTGAGGAAGAAAAGTGATGCCTCAAATTCAGTTTACTTTCAAATACCACGAAGAGCAAGCAGAGTGTCTTTCCAGTGCCTGGTGGAACTGCAGGGAGGAGTCAGGAGGAGCCAGCCTCCTGGTCTTTCCTCAAGTTCCCATGAATCCCCACGTCTTCCTTGTTAGACACTCTGGATCCTGGTCCATAGACGGAGGCAAGTCCCCGCAAAGGAGAACGGCCGCTCCCTGTGGCCCGTCCAGGAGGCTCCCCCCTCCCCAGCCTTTCTCACGGGAAGAAGGGCAGAGCCCCTCCACCTGCTAGCTACCTCCGTCTGCCCCTTCCAGTGACGCCGAGACCCCTTCTATTTATGGCTTCTGGACAAACAGGATCTTCAATCAAAATTGAATTTCAGAAATTAACAAGGAATACCTTTTCAGCATAAGTATATCCCATATAGTCAAGCTTCAGTTTAGCTGGAACACCTGTATCTTTAGTTGCGAAGTCTAGTAACCCTAGACTTGTCGCTATGTCTGTTGCTATGACTTGTTGCTATGTTGCTATGTCTGTTTGTTGCTGAGCAGCCAACAGGTTCCCCACTGTTTTCATCACTGATTATCCCTGTACAGGAGCCCTTGCCCCATGCATCCATGTGCCGGGAGCTGCCAGGATCACACGGAAAGAGGGGACCCTGCCCCCTGCCCTGTGGAGCCCAGGAGAGAACACTCATCACATACTCACTGCAGGCTGGGGACTGCACTTGGTTCTCCAGTTCTCCACGCAGTTCTTATTCTGATTCACAGAAGTTGGTACTTTTACTCCTGTTTAGGACGAATAGGGAATATGTGGTTGGGTTGACCTCTGACCCATGCTCCATCGGGGGCGGCGTGCAACCCGTGAGGCTGTGCTAGCCCGCCTGCTGTGTGTCCTGTGTTTGGAGACCTCTTTTCCCCAGAGTCCGGCGGTGAGCTCCACTCAGATGTTTAGAGCCCTGGTCTAGCAAACGGCTAAGCTGCCAACATGCCGCAGCCCTAGAGTAAAACTAGGCGGTATGAGCAGAATGCAGGAGCTTGTACACTGGTGGGAAGGGCCCTGGGAAGGTCAGCTGAGGACCACTGATCTGGGTTGTCAGAAAGTCCAAGAACGTTGGTGTCAAAGTGCAGCATCCTGATGGTGTCTGTGGTTGCTGAGTGAAGGGAGTCCACTCAACAAAAGGGGAGGAAAAGTAAGGAAGGGACCCTGCACACATCACTCACAGATTCCCCTGGTCTCACCCTGAATGGAGATGCAGGAGCTTCTAGGGTCCCGAACAGAAGAAGCTTTTTACAAGTCAGTGACTCCAGGAGAGGCTCTGTTACCAAAAGTCCAAGGCTATGAGGACAACACAGAATTGCGTGGAGAGAGATACGTATCTCAGGATGGAAGTCCAGGGTGGCTTCCTGGAGGAGGAGGGACTGTCCCTGGGCTTTTGTTTCTGGAACCACTAAAGGGAAACACTTTAAAGATAAACCGAGGGGGAAAAGCCTGCAAATGGAACATAGGTATCCCCTACTGTACAAAATATGCTCCTAAAGAATAGTTGTTTGGTTGAGGACTTACGCTAGCTATTTACTCATTTATCTATCATATTAAGCTGCCCACTGGTGCTGCGTCCTGGGGAGTGCATGGGACACAGGGCTGGCTGCCTCCATGAGCTTCAGTCTCCTCAGGGGTCTTTCTCTGCAGTGGATATGGTGGCATTTTAGGCTCCACGACCTATGGTCTCTCTCACAGCTGATCAGCTTTGCCCCAGTCAGGCCAAGCAGCCAGCCACTAGCCATGAGCAAACAAGCAGAGCTGTGTTACAACTAGACTTTATTTATGGACCCTGATCATTAATTTCATGTAACGTTCTTGTGTCGCAACCTATTTTTCTTCATTTGACTTTTTCAGTCATATAAAAATATAGAAGTCATTCTTAGTATGGGAATCATCAAGAATTGTAAGTGAAAGGATCGACAGGAGTAACTTTAATATCCTCAAGAGAACTGCGAGCTCCCTCAGGTAGGGCCCAGGGGCAAGCACCTCCAGCCCCTGCAACACCCTGCAGAGTGCAGGTGTGGGCAGCGCGGTGTGGATGGCACAGTGTGGGCAGAGCTGTGTGGGCAGAGCTGTGTGGGCAGCGCGGTGTGGATGGCACAGTGTGGGCAGTGCTGTGTGGATGGCACAGTGTGGGCAGAGCTGTGTGGGCAGCACGGTGTGGATGGCACGGTGTGGGCAGTGCGGTGTGGGCGGAGCTCTGTTGGCAGTGCGGTGTGGGCAGCGTGGTGTGGATGGCACAGTGTGGGCAGTGCGGTGTGGGCAGCGCGGCATGGGCAGAACAGTGTGCAGCTGGACTGGGTGCCGTGCAGCTGAGCAGGGCTGCCCCAGACCCTGCCCATGGGAAGGGCTGTGAGCTGCATCAGGTGGAAGCAGGAAGGAGGTCACCCCACCACCCTTCTGCCTTCTGTACCGGGACCGCAGCTCCCTAAAGACGCAGAGCAAGGTCCACTCCGGCCATCTGAGCGCCGTCTCTGAAGCCAGCTCCGCCCTCCCAGACCCCAGTAGGATAAACAATGCCACCGTGGGCCCGGAGCCCCAGCGGTGACTTCCCTTCAGCCTCGGGCTGGAACTCTGGGATTCTTCTGGGGAGAAACATCTCTGCTCTCCTCTCGGCAGGGGCGGTCGAATGCCACAGTCTGGCAGGAGGCGTCTGGATGAGGAGGGCTGCTGTCTCCCTGGTGTGGCCTGCATCCTTCCCGGGCCAGGGTGAGGGACACAGTGCTCCCCACAGACTCTGGATCCAGCTGCTTTTCTGATCACTGACTTTTGCTCCGATCTGATCATGAGATAAGGCTGGGATTAACATGACTTGGGCTGTTTTGATCGCTGTAACACAACCTCAAACAACAACACAGCATTTGGCTTTGAAATGTGCCTTCTGTACCATCTGGCTGCTGCCGCTTACCTGTAGCAACCACCTATTAACGTGGAAAAGCCAGCAGCGGCGATGCTATCGGCAAGCCGGCTGAGCGGACCAGCTGGCCCCGCCGCTCTGCCCTTGGCTGGGGAGACGGAGAGACACAGGCCCAGGAGGACCCAGTCTCCGGACGCCGGCACGACCCCCACCGTCTGGGATCCAAGAGACGCACCTCGGGAGGTGTGGCTCTCACAGGTGTGTGTGGGGGAGGGCTGCATTTATCCTCCGCTCAGGGCAGGCGTCCTGGGGGGCAAGGTGGAGGCTGCCTATGTGTGTGCGCTGAGCATGTGCATGTGTGTGTGCGTTGAGCAGGGGCATGAGGAACGCCCCCTCCCCAGGATAGGAGCCTGTCCAGCTCTGCGGCCCTCCCCCACATTTCCTGTGGTCTCAGGCGCCTCTGATGGACAGAGATCCGTCTGAAAGGGCAGGAGGCCCCCGTGCGTGATGCTGCTCACCTGGACACAGTTCACACGTTTGCGGGGGGAGCTGAAAGCGGAGATGGGGGAGTGGGTGATAGGGGCTCCCAGCCTGGCCGTGGGGGATCCCGGGAGAGAGCAGGGACAGCTTGCAGATGCAGGCGTGCTGGCCGTCGGGGGGCGAGGAGATCCAGCAGCTATGCAGAGGCGAGCTCGGCTCTGCACAACCCAGATGGTGCGGTTTCTGCGTTCACGAAGTGAGAAAGCCTGGCTCACTCTCCGAAGCTCTGCTCTCCCCCTAGGAAGAGGCCAGCGGCTCCGAGACCTAGTCACCCGCTTCCTGAGGGACCCCGGTGTGCTTTGAGTGACCTGGAGGAGTGGAGGGGCCAGCCTCACCCGGCGGGCCTGACCTGAGTGTGGCGTGAACCGGAGCAGCACTCGCCGTGCTGTGCCTGACCCGCGTGAAGGCAGAGCTGGGGGTTTCATGATGACTGCCGCAGACAGGGCTGCAATGTCCTCCCTACGCTCCTGGGCATCAAGGCAGGTATCATGTACACGAGTGATGTGTCAGGGGCCTCTGAGATCAGCTTTTGGCCCCTCCTCGCCTTATTCACAGGTTCTGACATTGCCCGGACTTGGGCCCACCTTACTCCACCCTGTTCTCAGCTCCTTCCCAGATCCAGCCCTTTCTTTAGGCTCACCCAGGACTTCACCACCTCCCGGAAGCCTTCCGGGACTAACAGTCTGAGAAGCACATTTTGACACCTGGGTGGCAGGGGTCGGCAGCTCCATGACCCCCGCCCCCAGACCATCAGCATCCCTTCACCCTCTCCCAGCGCGTTAGCACCACAAGTACCCGCAAGGCAGGAGACATCCCAGGGAGGGTAGTCTGATGGGTGCTACCCAGCTGCAACCCTGGCCGTGAGTGGGGCAGACCGTCTCTGGGGAGAAGGAAGGGCTTTGTGAAGAAAACAGCATCATTTGCAAAGAATTCTCCGTGGGCATGCATTGAAAGACATCAGTCACTCATGTCCAGCACTGTTGAAAGCAGGGAGGGAAATCTGAGAAGAACTGACAGTGTCACTTCTGAAGTGGAATTTATGTCTTTGGCAAGAACGGTTATGAAACAGCACATTTCAGAGTGTGATTTCTGGCCCGTACGTGCGAGTGCAAACCCAAGCCTTTCCCTCTGCCTTCATCTCTGCGGCCAACCTTACCAATCGATAAAGCAAATAAGGTGACACTTTCTCCACCCTCTTGGCCTTGAACTTGCTCTCAGAACCTCGTCTAGCCCTGATGGATGCCCACCCTGCTCTGCCATCTGTCTCTATGCCTGTGGGCCCAGGAGGGGGGCGAGCTTCATGTATTGTGACCCCTAGACTAGGTCTTTTCTGCCACACACAGTATGCTCAGAAATAATCAAGTAATAACCTGCAAAGATCATTTTCTTGATTTGTTCTTTAGGGTTAAAGTAAGCAATACTTCTTAAAAGAATAAATTTCAATTCTAAGGAGACTACTTAAATTTAATTTCATGTACATAAGAAAATTTGTACTTGCCCAATAAAAATATTACACCTCAGCTGTTTGCAATCGGTTTCACTGTTTTACATTTTGCTGTTGCTGTCTAGTTATCAGGTCTGACTCTTTGTGACTATGGACTGTGGCCCACCAGGTTCCTCTGTCCGTGGAATTCTCCAGGCAGGAATATTGGAGTGGATTGCCATTCCCGTTTCCAGGGGGTCTTCCTGACCCAGGGGTTGAATCCATGTCTCCTGCATTGGCAGGTGGATTCTTTGCCACTGCACCACCCAGGAAGCCCATTTTACATCTTAAATACACTTTAAAGCACCAAATGTCACCTAGAAACCCAGATGCTCACGTGCTGAGCCTTCTTCTTTGTAGGGGTTTAGTTTGAATCTGCTGCTTAAAGACAGGGTTTGGAGATGCGGACTTGGCCCAAAGTGAATTCAGACGACGTTGAACCGTCAGGCTCGCCACTGCATGTAACTGGGATTCTCCAAATCCCCTTCCATGTCAATACAATGCTTCATAAAGAATATATAACAAAACAGTCATTGGGAGTCTCCATGGATAATACTAAAAGTGACCAGTAACCACGGCAATTGTTTAGAATAAGAGATCTTTTTCAAGTGTGGTTTTGGGGATCATGGGCACTGCTTGCAGCTGAAGCAGGGTGAACAGCAGACGCCTTCTTAGTCAGTGGTAAGCACACACTGGGTCCCCACACCCCCCAGCAGGGGCGGGAGACTGCCACGCCGGCCACGTCCACTTGGGACGACACGCTCCCCTGTACAGTCCAGAAATCACACTGTGAACGGCACTGTTTCCTAACTGCTGTTGCCAAAGATCGAAATTCCACTGCAGATGCCGCAGCGTCAGGACCCAGCTCGCCGTCTCCTTCCTTTCTGCGGCTCAGGCACTGGGTAACCGCAGTGGCCCGTAGCCCGTGGTGTAGCCTGGATTTCATAGCTCAGGGTTGGGAGCTTCCGGCGGGACAGCACCTGTGCCTGTCACCCCTGGGCAGGAGGCATTGCCCTCAGGCCTGCCGTGTGCCAGGCTCGCTCTGTCCTCTGCCTGAAGGGCTCTCCTCCTGACACCCAGCCCGCCTCGCCTGAAGGCACCACCTTTTTGGGTCCTACTGCGGGGGAGGTCCCCTCTCTGGCCTTTTGACCGTAGCTTTGTAAGTGACCAAATAGCTCACGTATTATCTCTAGTCTCCTTCCATCAGAGGGCAGAAAGCATCAACCTGCATATTTGTTTCAGACAGCTCTCATAGCCTCATACACACAGTTACAGACACAAAGCCGATGTCTACAGGAATTCAAGTCAATACAAACATTTTGAGTCAAAGAACTTTGAGGAGAGTAACATTTAAGGGGTTGTTCTCAGCTGCTCAGTCATGTCCGATTCTCTGCAACTCCATGGACTGCAGCACGCCAGGCTTCCCTGTCCTTTACCGTCTGCCAGAGTTTGCTCAAATTCATGTCCACTGAGTCAATGGTGCCATCCAACCATCTCGTTCCCTGTCATCCCCTTTTCCTCCTGCCTTCAGTCTTTCTCAGCATCACAGTCTTTTCCAGTGAGTCAGCTCTTCGCATCATGTGGCCAAAGTATTGAGTTTCAGCTTCAGCATTAGTCCTTCCAATGAACATTTAGGGCCGATTTCTTTTAGGATGGACTGGTTTGATCTCCTTGCAGTCCACGGGACTCTCATGAATCTTCTCCAGCACCACAGTTCAAAAGCATCAGTTTTTTCGCACTCAGCTTTCTTTATGGTCCAACTCTCACATCCGTCCAGGATTACTAGAAAAACCATAGCTTTGACTATAAGGACTTCTGTAGGCAAAGTGATGTCTCTGCTTTTTAGTATGCTGTTTAGGCTTGTCATAGAGCTACCTCCTTTTCATTTGATTGCTGCCTCTGCGGGAGTTGGGGGAGGGGTCCATCACAAAGCACGTAACCTCTCAGCATCTCAGTTCCCCCCCCCCCGTATGGTGATGTCATTGTGTTTATTTCCCAGAGCTTAATTAATATTTGCAAGGCACTTTGATATCCTGAGATGAAAGGAGATACAGCAAGCAAAACATTGTCAGCATCTGCAAGTCTATCATTACAGCTATTGCTGCTGTTGCGGAGATGAGCAGCACCCCAAGAAACAGCCAGGGGGTGGCCGCAGATCTTCCCGTTGGATCTTGGCACCTCTGACCCAGGGCCATCGGGCTGCGGCACGGCCTCCTGCTTCCTGGTTTCCTGTCATTTATCACACGCTTACCTAGAGGCCGTCGTGGAGGTAGGGGTGTGTCTCTCTGGCACAGCACCAGGAGATAAGGATGCACAAAATCTTGCTTTGAAAATTTCCCTCCCCAGCTAGAAATCTTCTGTGGTTCCCACAGAGTGTCCCAGAGAAGCCCAGAGAGGGCAGACCCTGGACCTGGCGTCAGTGAGGTTGGAACTCAACCCCACATCTCTGCCCCTCACCGTGGGGTCGCTTTGTCACACAGCGCAGCCGAAAACTGGGGCAACAGCGACCACCCGGTGAGGCAGGGTGGACCCGGCAGTGTAAGTGCAAAGCGTGAAAGTGAAGGCCACTCAGTCATGTCCCATTCTTTGCGACCCCATGGTCTATGCAGTCCGTGGGATTCTCCAGGCTGAAAGGCTGGAGTGGCAGCCTTTCCCTTCTCCAGGGCATCTTCCCAACCCAGGGATGGAACCCAGGTCTCCCGCATTGCATACTCTGTATTATAATGCCGTGTGAAGGCACACAGGCACAGACCGGAGCTCAGCGACGAAGCACGTGAACTCCACGTGCCCGGCTTGGCCACCTGTGGGGGAGGAGCCGAGGGAGTGGCCCTCCCCCCTGTGCCTCAGCTGTGCCCCCTGTGAAATCGGCATGTTAATGGCTGCCTGCCTCATACAACGAGCTACTGCCTGGGAGGTGCTGCCCATGGTGCCTGGCACACCTTAGGTGTTCACAGCCATTTTCATATTACCACTGTCTGCACCATACAGGGGCTCCCCCAGTGGCTCGGCTGGCAAAGGATCCTCCTGCAGTGCGGGAGCCCTGGGTTCCATGCCTGGGTTGGGATGACCCCCTGGAGAAGGGAAAGGCTACCCACTCCAGAATTCTGGACTGGAGAATTCCACGGACTGTACAGTCCATGGGGTGGAAAGAGTCAGACATGACTGAGCAACTTTCACTTTCTCCATATAGGGCTCCTGTGAGGTCTGACATCTGTCCTGCTCCCCTGCACCCCTGGAGGTGGCGATGGTTGTCTGGGTGACGAGGAGGTGAGGTGAACCATGGTCTGGAAACACGTGGCCCCACCCCCACATCCGGGGCGTTGGTCGGCCTGCTCCAGGGCCATTGGGCTGAGCACCCTGTCTCCCTGAGAGAGGGCAGAGGAAGAAAGGAGTGGCGTTTACCCATAAAATCCAGGAGCCAGAACTGTACGGAAGCGTGCGGTATGCAGGTACTGAGCAGTCTATGGTGGGAAACCCTCCAGCTTGCTCTTCCAGGGAAAACCCCGCCCTGTCTTGCTGCCTCTTCTCCATCTCTGTGACGCTATTCGAGAGGGGCTCAAAGCCTCAGGCAGCTGCACTCGCTGGTGAAGAGGTTTTTCCAATAGATTCTCAGCGACTCTGCTTCCAGGGGTAAAATTCTGCCCGACGTGTGGAGGGTTGAATGGAATTATCCTTCCTACTTGTTTTTTTTTTAACCCAAAGGACAGTTTCATCCACTGGCAGCTCTCTCTTGCCTGCTGTTTGTTTGTAAGCTGAGAACCGGTGGGCCTGGCACCCCGGCTGGAGCCCCTGATGCCAGGCTGAGACTGGAGTGGGCAGGAGACCAACCCATAGTCCACAGTCCACAGTCCCCGTGACTCAGCTGAGGAGACTGAGGCGAAAGGCACGGAATGACGTGTTTCAGGTCCCATGGTGAGTTGGGACCACACTTCCCCGTGTTCAAGCCCTGGGCGCCGGGCTCCAGAGGGCAGAGACTACACGGCCAGATGGAGTAGAGCTACCAGACCCGGCAGTGCCCTCTCTGCTGGCGAGGCCTTGTGGACAACCTCCAATGAGACTGCAGCCGACTTACAGAAGGCCTTGAGGATCCTGCGTTTGCTGGTAAAGCGAATGCCAACTTTCAATTTCCTATCATTCAGAGAGCACACATCTGAGAAGAAATATGCATTTCACAGAGAAAGCTAATTCAAGGCTTCTAAAAAGTGTTTTGCTTAAAAGAGTGATTATATGGCTCGGGAGCCTTTGAACTCGCGCGGGCCTTTCATCAGTCTGTGTGCAGGAACACAGGAGCTGAGCACACCCTCTGGGCAGATATTATCACCTCCTTCCACAGCTGGGCAGAGGGGTCCAGGCAGAGGGAGCACCTTGGCAGAGGTGATGGGGTGGGGGGGGCGAGGAGCTGGGCAGGGCCAG
The DNA here is from genome assembly GCA_006410515.1 of Procapra przewalskii. NCBI lineage: Eukaryota > Metazoa > Chordata > Mammalia > Artiodactyla > Bovidae > Procapra > Procapra przewalskii. Next base: position 908,709 of record SJYF01000810.1, on the reverse strand, counting down.
GGTGGCGCTGCCTCCGTCCAGAGCACCTCCTGGACGGACAGTCCTCCCGGCCAAGGCCACCTCTGTACCCTGGTCCCGGACTCCTGTGGGGGAGGGGCATCCCTGCTGAGAGGAGGGCCTTGGGAGGACTCAGACTCAGGGTCACTGCAACTCGGCACTTCCTGGCTGCAGCCTTTGGCACAAGACCTGCCTGGCTAAGCTTTATTTCCCATCTGTAAACTGGAGCCAGGAGTAACTGCTTCCAGTCAACCTGGGGGAAACGGCTGAAATAACACACCAGGTCAGTGTCTGCACTGAGTGAGGATCAGTGCTGGGCTCAGTAGGTAATGTTTGGGACCTTCACCACCACCAGCGTCACCACCAGTGCCACCAGCATCGCAGTAATTCCCCGCCCTCTTTCTCTCTTGCCTAGGACCTATCTCCTTCCCTATCACACTGTAGAACTCTACTTTGGAGTTTCCTGAGAGTCTCACACTAGTGACTCAGTCTCATCTCCATCCTAGGGGAGCTGCCAGAAGGAGCACTAACTCACTTGATTAATTGCTGTAAGATGAGGCACTAATGGATAACAAGGGCATGTGCGTGCATGCTAAGTCACTCAGTCCTGTTGGATTCTTCACGACCCCATGGCCAGCACACCAGGTTCCTCTGATGCTGGGATTCTCCAGGCGAGAACACTGGCACTGTGTCCCTAAAGCCAGGGAGCCTTTGCAATCCCAACAGAGGCCTTTAGGGGACAAGGAGGAGGAATGGGCCATACAGACTTCGGGATCTTGTTATCCAGAGGGCAGCCCAGGGGGAGCATTCACAGCCATCTCATCTGGAATTCAAGGCCCAGTTGGCTCAGTCACCAGAGAGGCAGTATTATTGTGTGTGTGTGTGTGTGTGTGTGTGTGTGTGTGTGTGTGTGTGTGTGTCTGTGTTTAAGGAATGAGGCTGAGATGGTGGGAAGGTCCAAATGACCTTGACCTTTGACCCCATTAGAACTCTTTCCAGGTCATATTTCATTTGGATGGGCCAGGTGGAGGTCTTATGGGCAGACAGACACCAGCTCCGGAGAGAGAGGAAAACTCAGCCGGAAGTTGGAGCCCTGCGTCACTTTTCTCCAACCTCATCGCTCTTTTTCTCCGCACTGTCACTGGCATCTTTGATCATCAGCGTGCTCAGTTTTAGGCAAGAGGCTGGACTGGCCAGTGATCCAAGGCTGCCTTTGTGGACCCTCATCCTGCAGGGAGATGGTGCAGCCGGTGAGGACAGGCCCTTCTCTGTCCCACCCTCACCAGCTTCAAGTCCAGAGGCCCAGGAAGAGGACTCCGGGCGGCAGGCTGTGTGCAGCGCCGTTGGGACTGGAGATCTTGCTGGCTGTGGCCTTGACTGTTGCCAGTGAAGCGCTCCAGAGATCCCCTTTCCTACTGGCCTCCCATCTCGGGAGGAGTTGGGCAGGTGGCTGGCTCAGAGACAGCCAGTGGGGAGGGGTGCCAGTGAAGGGGAGGGCCCAGCACCCTGTGACTGGCGGGCCTGGATGCCCCGCTTGTCCTCTCCATGGCCGCCCATCACAGTCCTGGGCTCCTGACTTCCTTAAGGAGAGCCGGGTCCTTGAAGACTCAGCCCCCCGGGTGCTCTGACTCCCGCCCCAGGGCAGCCCACACCAAGAGGACAAACCTCTCCCGCTGCGGAGGGACCGATCGGCCTGCGGTGGGATTCTGCCACGCGCCAGCCCCAGACCTG
>SJYF01000810.1:888643-901233 GCA_006410515.1 Procapra przewalskii | reverse complement strand
GGACGACAGAGGATGAGATGGCTGGATGGCATCATGGACTCGATGGACATGAGTTTGAGTGAACTCTGGGAGTTGGTGATGGACAGGGAGGCCTGGCGTGGTGCGATTCATGGAGTCGCAAACAGTCGGACACGACTGAGCGACTGAACTGAACTGAGGGGTGGTGCGGTGCAGTTTCCGTCTGAGTTGGAGGACCGCTAAAGCACCCGATGCCAAGTGGGCTCTGAGGACCCCTACCCCTGCACAGCTGGCGGGTGCTGACCACGTGAAGTAGCACGAGTTGGGAACACACCAGTGAGCTCCATGCAGGAGACCCCTCCCACGGGGCTCAGAGAGGTACCAGCCGGCGAAGCTCGCACCCCTGAATCCTGGTCCAAGGAAACCGCAGGCTGTGTGTGGAGAGGCCCTGACTGCCCTTTATGATGAAGGAGAGGGAGGCAACAGAGACTTCAAGTCCGCCTGGGTTTGTGTGGCCTCCTTGGGCTTGTGTCCATCCTACCTGCCGGGGCAATGACTGGGCCGCTGGACCCCGACACTTGGGGCTCAGGGGTCCCACGAGCTCTAGCTCAGCCGCTGGGCTCCCCACCCTGCCCCCAGATGCAGCTGTGGAATCCGGCCCTGGATGAAATCATGACACTAGCTAGCGATTTTAAATTTTTTTCTAATTTTGGAAGAAAAAGTAGTTGATTTACCAAAGCTTAAAAAAAGGTTTTTTAGCTTATTTATGACAAAAGAAGTTAAACAAAGGTCAGGTCTTGCCTCTGGTGCTGGGTTTTGCTGCTACTGCACCCACCAGCGGAGAAGGCAATGGCACCCCACTCCAGTGCTCTTGCCTGGAAAATCCCATGGATGGGGGAGCCTGGTGGGCCGCAGTCCATAGGGTCGCTAAGAGTCCGACACGACTGAGCGACTTCACTTTCAGTTTTCACTTTCATGCACTGGAGAATGAAATGGCAACCCACTCCAATGTTCTTGCCTAGAGAATCTCAGGGACGGGGCAGCCTGGTGGGCTGCCGTCTCTGGGGTTGCACGGAGTCAGACACGACTGAAGTGACTTAGCAGCAGCAGCAGCACCCAGCAGACGAGTCCATCGCTGGAGGGCCCCGCGTGCTGGAGGCCACGGCTTCTCCTCCGCGGTACCCTCCAGGCGGGCGAGGCGGCTAGGGAAGGGCTGTCCGCGTCTGAGCACGTGCAGTGCAGTGCCGCCGTTCAAGACGCTCGTTGGCCGGTGGGCCGGATGGGGAGGTGTGGGTCTCCAAGCTCAGCGCTGCGGGTTGCGGCCCCTGAGGGTCCAGCCTCATCCGGGCAGACTGAAACACACGTGACAGCACGCGAATGGACTTCCCACTGAACCCTCATAAGTTAGCCTTGCCGGACTGCTGCCCTCCCCTCCCAAGAAAACCAGTGACCAACTTTTAAGCTCTAAATCCAGACATTCTCAGACATTTTGTTTCTTTCTTTTTTAAAAATTTATTTTATTGCAGTATAATTGATTCACCATGCTGTATTAATTTCTTCTGTACAGTGAAGTGACTGTTACACACACATATATGCATTCTTTTTCAGGTTCTTCTCCATCACGGTTTATCACAGGATACTGAGTACAGTTCCCTGTTCTGTGCATAGGACAGTGTGGCTTATCTATTCCATATAGAATAGCTTGCATCTGCTGAGTCGAAGCACCTGCCCCCTCCACCCCGCCATGCCCTTGGCAACCACACGTCTCTTCTCTGTGTCAGATGTTCAGTAGGAAATATTATAGCCTCTGTGTTCCATACAGTCTTGGGCACAGCTACTCAACCCTGCCACGGCAGCAGCGAAATAACATCTCAGAGTGGCTGCATGCCAATAAAACTTTATCTGCAAAGGCAGCGCAGGGGCCGAGTGTGGCCCTCTGCTCTGGTTTGCAGAGTCTGTGTTTCTTCCTGAGTCAGGTCACCTTAAGGATGACCTCTGAGATCACTCAGTCCCACCTTCGCTGTCACAGAGAGGCGGCTGTGGTCCTAAGGGGCGTGGCGAGCCGGGTCTGGGTCTGAGGTGCCTGTTCAGAGTGTATGGGGCTGTCTCCCCTTTACTCCTCTGCTTGTTGTTATTTAGTTGCTAAGTCATGTCTGACTCTCCATGACCTCATAGACCAAAGCCCGCCAGGCTCCCCTGTCCTTCACTATGTCTCACATCTTGCTCAAACTCAGATCCATTGAGCTGGTGATGCCATCCAACCATCCCATCCTCTGTCATCCCCTTCTCCTGCCTTCAGTCTTTCCCAGCATCAGGGTCTTTTCCAGTGCGTCAGTCCGTCTTGGACCATAAAGAAAGCTGAGCACAGAAGACCTGATGCTTTTGAACTGTGGTGTTGGAAAAGACTCTTGAGGGTCCCTTGGACTGCAAAGAGATCCAGCTAGTCAACCTAAAGGAAATCGGTCCTGATTATTCGTTGGAAGGACTGATGCTGAAGCTCCAATACTTTGGCCACCTGATGTGAAGAGCTGCTCCTCTTGCCGTGGCTTAAATCCATTCAGTGGGAAATCTGGTTGCATCTTCAGTCAGGGGACTGAGGGCCCTTGGGTGGGCTGGACGCACACTCGGGCTAGAAGCTATATTCAGCTCTGATGGGCTCAGCTTGTGCTTGGGCTGAGTCATGCCCCCACCCGGCCAGGTTCATAGGTAGAAGTCACAGGTTTCCAGAATGTGACTGTTGGGAGGTGGAGCCTTGAAGGAAGTGATGAAGGTAAACGAGGTCATGTGGGCCCTCATCCAGTGTGACTGGTGTCCTTGCAAGAGGAGATCAGGGCACAGACGTGCATAGACAGGGCCACGTGAGGGCGTCTGCCTGGCAAGGAGAGGGGCTTTGGGAAGAACCTCCTGCCCACACCTGGATCCCCAGGCTGGGAGAGCACAAACCTCTGTTCAAACACCCGTCGGTGGTCCCTGGCTTTGACAGCCCCTGGACGCTGAGACCGCCTGCCGGCAGTGGGCTGACGGACTGATGTCAAGATTTATGTCAAGAGGCTGAGATTTCCATGTACCCGGACGGGCTCTTGCTTGAACCTCTGTCTCCACTGCCTGGACCCCCTGGGGACCCCTCCAGGAAGGGGGAAGGCTGACACAGGTTCAGGGCGCAGCAGGAAGCCCCACCACGTCTGGACCCTGGCAGCAGCGTGCGCACTTCTGCGGAGCCCCACAAGGGTGGGGCAGAGGCTGCATTTGGGGGCTTGGACGGGTCTCCAGGAGGCAGTCTCTGAGGACAGTGGGAGGTGAATCCGTACCGTCGCCACACCGTGCAGTCAGGGGGACTCGTCTCCTGTGCTCCCAACACTTAGACCCTCCCAAGGAAAGAGCCCCCAGATAGCAGGGACCTGCAAGGACCCAAGGGTGGAAATTCTGTTTTATTGGACACCAGCAGGAGTGGCTTCAGTCCTGGAGGAGAGCCCCTATATTAAAGTCGGTGGTCGGAGTGTCCTTGAAGACTTTAATCTTTCTAATTTTGTCCTCTGTCGTCTAAGATCACTTTCATTCTGAGATGAATCGGCCGTGAAACCCCAGTTGGCAGCAATTTCTCTTCCTCTCCAGCCCAGAGACACAGCCCCCGACGGACAACGTCGCCTTAAGACGCCAGCCTGAAATTCTGTTCTCGTGGTTTTTCAAAATAAAAACATGTGATCCATCCTTTTCTCTAAAACAATTTTTTTTTCACGAGCCTAAGAAATATTAGGCAGACTCGATGGGGCCTGCCCCTGCCCAGAATGGGAAAAGAAAGGCTGAAACGGGTGCTTCTCCTCTGCAGAAAGAAACCCGCCAGAGGGAGGGAGGAGCCAAGCGGGCTGGCAGGTGCAGCGGGCTTGGAGGTGTGGGGCCGCGCAGACCTGCAAATGAATGAAAATATTTCCCAAACACGCCAAGATGTTCTGCGCGCGCGTGTCAGAGAGACAATGGGCGCAGACGTGCCGGAGCCCCCCGGCCGTGGCCCCGCGCCAGCCTTGCGCCAGCTGCGTGGTGCGCCAGAGTCACGGCAGCTGTATTTAAACGAGAAATTAAACCTCCTGTTCAATGCGCAGAGCCTTTTTGGCTCTCAAAGAGGAAGCATGAGCAATTAGGGGATGTGTATTTCCCGGCCGGCGTGGATCTGCCGGTTTTTGTTTCGGGGGTGTCTGCGATCTCTAAGTCAGGCACAGGAGGGGGCTGGGGGGTGGCCAGGGTCCCTGGCAGGGAGAGAGATGTGGCTCCCTCGCCCCTCGCGAGCAGAACGGGGTCTCCGACATGCCTGGCTCCCTCCTCGGACGTGATGGTCCTTTATCCTTGACTGCACTGGGGTTAGGTTTCGAATGGGAGGTCACAGGAGGGGCAGGGAGGGAAGACAAGAGAAGCAGAGAGAGAGAGAAGGAAAGGGGGAAAGGACAGAGGGCTCGTCCATCTGCAGACACACGGAGGCCGGGGAGTGTCTGCTTACCACACTCGGAACCGGGAGCCTGACTCCCGACAGCCTCAAAGGCCCCTGCGAACTGCAGCACTCACCGTTCAGAGCGAGCTCCCAGCAGCAGAAGGGGTGAGGACATGGTCCCCTCCATCTCTGGGCCAGCCTGGAGCCCCATCGGGAGAGGAGAGGAAGGAGGGGAGCACGGGGACCAGCCGGGCACCTCTCCAAGAGGCCCCCATGGGGGCAGACTCGCAGAAGGACCTCCCTTCCTCCGGCACCGTGCCGGGCTCACAGCAATGCCGACCCTCGAGCTGGACGTGACTGTGGGTCCCCGTCGACTGTGACACTGCCGCCGAGACCCTCTCCCATGGCTTTCGTACCAGGGCTGTTCCGCCTTTGCCCCAGGGAGGGCTTACTTTGCCGTGGTGCATTCGCCTGTGGGTCCCTGTGAGCGAGACAGCTCTGGTCTCCACTTGGCATGGGAGGAACCCCAAGTCAGGAAAACAGCAGAAGAGATCCAGGCCCTCGAACAGAAGGAGATTCTCATGGGACAGTTACTTACACAGTAAGTGCCCAGGGGCAAACGGGGGGTGGGAGCCACCCCGATGAGGGCAGCAGGTGGGAAGGATGCCCGAGGCAGCGGTGCCACCAGGGCCCAGAGTCAGCATTCCCCAAGGGCCACGGGGAGCCACAGAGGGGCCCCAGAAGCGGAGGGGTGCTGGTGGGCCCGCCCCCAACCTCCTGCCGTCCCATCCCCACCTGGGCCTCCCAATGGCCGAAACCTCCCCCCACCCCACCCGAGGCCAGAGGGCAAAGGGGTCTGGGAACGCAGTTCCTGGAGGTGTGGACCCCACCAGGCCAGGGGGACACAGGACCTGAGGGTCACAGAGGGCTGCCACGAGCCCAGAGCTGGCACAACTCAGGAAGCTAACGCCCCTCGAGTGTTCCGATGCGGCTTCTCTGCCTGCAGCGTATCCTTAGTCAAGGCTTGTGTGCTGTGTGTGATCACTCGCTCAGTCATGTCTGACTCTTTGCGACCCCACGGACTGTAGCCTGCCAGGCTCCTGTTCCTAGGATTTCCCGGGTGAGAATACTGGGGTGGGTTGTCGTCTGCTCCTCCCGGGGGGTCTTCCTGACCCAGGGATTGAATCCCTGTCTCCTGCATCTCCTGCACTGGCTGGTGGGTTCTTTACCACTGAGCCACCCGGAAAGCCCCTTCAGTCATGGCAGGGAACCCAAAAGCTGTGTCAAGGCAAGGAAGGTAAATGGCACAGAGTCTTCAGAAAACTTTTCCTGTCACCCACCTCGCCTACCGCCTCCCTCCCCTTTATAAAAGGCACCCCTGTAACCCTCCAAGACAGATGGTATTTCATGAGCGCTTTGTGAGTGAGGGGCCCCGGGGGTCAGTCTGTAAAGCCCATCAGCAGAAAGGGCTCCTCCCTGGACGTCACAACAGGAAGGACTGGGGTCCCTGTGCCCCTGAGGCGCGGTGCTGAAACCGTCCTGTAGCCCTATCTGAGTGCCTTTGCTCAGCCCTCAAATGCACCTCTTGTTCCCAAATGCACCCGAGAGACCACGGAAGATGCCGCAGCCAGTTGCTCAGGCCAACTTTGAATGAAGGGCTTGAAAACTGAAGCAGGATGACTGCATGTTTCCTGGGTCTGTGGAGAGAAGTGCTGAGAACAGGGCACCCGTGGTGGGGGGAGCTTGGAGGGGCATGAGGCTCTGAGGGCAGGCCCCCCAGGCTGGGCCTGGCCACACTCAGGGCTCATTTCTTGTTCCTGCCATGAGTCCAGGGCCAGACGTGGACGTGGCAGGGCTGTCCCCCTCAGGAATGTGATGTCCGCAGCGAGGACCACGTCCAAAGCTTCTTCCCAGGTGACCAACCTGTGGTCCAAGGAGTCCCTAACAGGAGACCTTTCCCTGGGTAAAGACATGACTCTTTCTAGAAGTTCTTCCTACAGGGGTGAGACCACCTGGGAAGGAGCATGGCAAACCCTCTTGGGAGTGAGTTTATCAGACTTCAAGGAAGCAGAATACAGAGAAGAGCAGTTTCAACATTGATCGGGGGGCAGGACAAGGTTCTGGGGGCCTGGGGGCCATGCTGCAGAGGGGAGCCAGGGGTCCTGGGCCCCTCAAGGCTGGGATGGTGGAGAAGCCAGAATAGAAGGAATGAGGGATGGAAGGAGAACCTCTGTGGTCCCCTTCTCCTCTTGCCTTCAGTCTTTCCCAGCATCAGAGTCTTGTGCAATGACTTGGCTCTTCCCAGCAGGTGGCCAAAGTATTGGAGCTTCAGCTTCACCATCAGTCCTTCCAATGAATATTCAGGGTTGATTTCTTTTAGGAGGGACTGGTTTGATCTCCTGCTGTTCAAGGGACTCTCCAGAGTCTTCTCCAACACCACAGTTCGAAAGCATCAGTTCTTGGGTGCTCAGCCTTCTGTATGGTCCAACTCTCACATTCATACATGACTACTGGAAAAATCATATCTTGGACTAGACGAATTTTTGTAGGCAAAGTGATGTCTCTGCTTTTCAATATGCTGTCTAGGCTTGTCACTTTGGTGTGTGAGTCATTCACCTCAGAGGATAATTTAATCATTGGGAAGCGTCCACCCCCTACTAGCCGCCAGTGTCGGTGCTCCGGAGGCTGACACAGGCCACAGAGCATCACGTTTTAGATTAAATCTAAATCTTGCTTTGAGAGCCAGCAGGTGAGAAGACAGAAAAAAAAATTTGCTTTTATCCAAGGAGACGCGGGTCCTTCTTACATGCACCCTGGTGCCAGCACTCTATCAGCCTCTGTCGGTGAGACCTTTAAAGGGAGAGAGGGGCGGGCGGCCTCCCAGAGACGGGCGCACAGGGCCAGTGCCCCTCCCCTCTTTCCGCACATGCCCACGGCCGGTTATCTGCAGGTCGCTGTGTCCTCCGCCTCAGCGAGGGCAAGCCTGAGCACCAGCGAATTCCTCACCCTGCGTCCAATTTTGAGAGAAAATCACTCATCACAATTATGTATGAACTTTCTTGAGGTGAAGAGGGCCACACACTTTTCTGTCTCCCCATCCGCTTTACAAGTCCAACTATCCAGCAGAAACATCTGCACGCCTGTCCTAATTGAGCCATTTTCTGGATGCTGGCCCCGAGTAGGCTGGGCGAGAGCACGGCAAAATGGGATCTGAAATGCGCCATTAGCAGGAGCTGTGGGCTCCTGGAGGCGGCGATGGGGGCAGGCTGAGTGCAACTGAAGACACGCAATTACTGCAAGTCTTCATTATGCTTGCCCTTTAAGCCGTTGGGTGGGGAGCTGAGATCCAGAGGACTTGAAATACAATGGAAGTCTAATGTAGAAATAGCCATCATTAAAATCTATACAGACCGTGGAACATTTTTACAAAACCAGCACTGCGGCACTGACCTTCAAACTCAAAACTCCCTCTAAAAACACACATACTGGACATAAAGCAGGGATAACAAAAGTCGACTCTTCTCTTCTCCCTTTTCACCTGTCTTGTACATATCACCACCCATAAAGACTTCCCGAGTGGCCACACCTTCCAGCAGAGAAGGAAGAAGTCACTGGGTTACACAGAAATGGCTTCCCTTGGGGAGTCAGGAAGGTGTTTAAAAAATAAGACGTTTCCCCGGAGCCAAGTTCTATTTAGTTTTAATTGTGTTTGAGGACAGTTCAGTAACTTTGGGGCCCTCTGAAGCAGGGAAAAGTTATTCCCTTTTCAATAAGGAGGCTGAGGGCACGAGGGTTCAAGGCCATACACTCAGGACAAACAGCGTCATTACCAGCAATGAGACTCCTACTTCTGATGGGCCCTCTGACCCCCCAACCCCACTGCACACCAAAAAACATATAGCAGTTTTACAAGCAGTTTTCAAAGTTATTACTCTTTTTTTTTTTCCTCTATGCGGACTCCTGCTATCAAAATCAGGCATCACTTAACACAGAGACTTTAAAGCATCTGCCTATTGCCAATGGCTGCAATTTCATCTTAACTGATTCCAGGTTGTCTTTTGACTACAAAACTCAGAAACAGTAACAGAAGACCATTTAGGGGTTGAATTAAAAGTTGACAAATGTGTGATATTTATGTTATTGAAAGCTGTTTCAGGACACGGAAAACTCATTTTATGAAAGCCTCATAACTTTTCATATAAAACTCAATGAAAATATAAAAAGTATAGACTCATGTCACTTAAAAACATAAGGGCAAAAATTATAAATAAAACATTAGTATTGTATTAGGAGAATAACACACCATGACCAGGCAGAATGCAAGACTAGATCGATATGAAGAAGGCAATCCAGACAGGCCATTACTCAACAAATTATCCTATCGACGGAGACTTAAGAGGTCTTTGGAAAATACCGCAGTAATTCCAAGTACTGCACTTCAGACTCCTTTGCTGACCATGATGGCTACTCCATTTCTTCGGAGGGATTCCTGCCCACAGTAGTAGATACAGTGGTCATCTGAGTTAAATCCACCCATTCCAGTCCATTTTAGCTAGCTGATTCCTAGAATGTCGACGTTCACTCTCGCCATCTATTTGACCACTTCCAATTTGCCTTGATTCATGGACCTAACATTCCAGGTTCCTATACAATATTGCTGTTTACAGCATTGGCTCTTGCTTCCATCCCAGTCACATCCACAAAGCTGAACGTTGGAGAATCGATGCTTTTGAGCTGTGGTGTTGGAGAAGACTCTTGAGAGTCCCTTGGACTGCAAGGAGATCCAGCCAGTCCATCCTAAAAAAAAATTCACTGCTGAATATTCATTGGAAGGACTTATGATGAAGCTGAAGCTGAAGCTCCAATACTCTGGCCACCTGATGCAAAGAGCTGACTCATTGCACAAGACCCTGATGCGGGAAAAGATGGAAGGTGGGAGGAGAAGGGACGACAGAGGATGAGACGGTTGGATGGCATCACCCAATGGACGTGAGCTTGAGTAAACTCTGGAAGCTGGTGATGGACAGGGAGACCTGGTGTGCTGCAGTCCATGGGGTCGCAAAGAGTCAGACACAACTGAGCGACTGAACTGAGCTGAGCAGTAATTCCTAATAAAACTTTCCATAAAATAGAGAAGGGGAAAACTTGAGTATAGATTATTTAATAAAACCCAACAGCAAATATTTTCCTAAATGATAAAACATTAAAGTCATTTAAATTAAAATCAGGAACTTGGAGGGGTTGTCCGTAACAACATCCCAGTTCAACACTGTCTCAGAGGCTTTAGTGCGCTCAGTCAGGCAAGAAAGTAAATTACCTTGTATAAGCAGAGAGGAAGCAGAAGTGAAACCACAGCTGTTTGCTAAGGATTGAGCATGTACTGGGAACCCAAACTATAAAAACCAAAATATGGCCATCTGATGTGAAGACCCAGTTCTTTGGAAAAAACCCTGATGCTGGGAAAGACTGAGGGCAGGAGGAGAAGAGGGCGAGAGGAGGAGATGGCTGGGTAGCGCTCAGGATGCAACGCGCAAGAATTTGAGCAAACTTCGGGAAATAGTGGAGGGCAGGGAAGCCCAGTGTGCTGCAGTCCATGGGGTTGGCCAGAGTTGGGCACGACTGAGCGACTGAACAACTAAAGGCTATTTAAAATTTTAGTGTCTTAGCATACTTACATACATACAAACATTAATAGTTTTTCTTCACTCTAACAATAAGAACCTACAAGTGAAAATGAGAATAAAAGAAAAAATACTATATTCACAATCGTGACAAGCACTTAAATTAGTTAGGAATAAATTTAATAAGAAAGCCCTAATCTCCATAAGAAAATCTTACACAGGGACTTTAAAAATCTGGACCAATAAAACAGTAATTGTGTTCTAAGATGGCAAGATTTATTATCATAAAAATGGTAATTCTCCCAAAACTAATGCAATGCAAATTTAAAGTAATTTCATGTAAAATGCAAAGCTTTTAGTTGGCAAAAACGATATCACATCTATATGAAAGAACAAGAACCCAGAAGAAGTCAAGAAAATTATGGAGAGTAAGAATAGGGAGCATGGCCGGGCACCAGAACATAACACACAGCCGCTGAAATGAGATCACCGTGCTGTTGGGACAGAAGGAACCAGGAGAGGGCTGCGCTGAACAGTGAGTCCTGAAACGCGTCAGTGTGCGCGGAAACAGGATGGGGACAAAGGTGGCAGCTCGGACCAGCGCAGACATAATGCACCGTCGGTAAACGATGCGGACGCCACTCCTGAGCCACACAGAAGAGTCAGAGGCAACTCAGTGCTGCTCACTGGAAGGACTGATGCTGGGTCACCTGAGGGGAAGAGCTGACTCACTGGGAAAGACTGATGCTGGGAAAGATTGAGGGCGGGAGGAGAAGGGGCGATAGAGAGCGAGATGGTTGGATGGCATCACTGACTCGATGCACATGAGTTTGAAAAAGTTCTGGGAGATAGTGGAGGACGGAGAAGCCTGGTGTGCTGCAGTTCATGGGATTGCAAAGAGTCAGACATGACTTAGCAACTGAACAATAGCGACAAGAAGGCCCAGGCTTCCCAGGTGGCTCGGTGGTAAAGAATCCACCTACCAACGCAGGACGTGCAGGGTAGATCCCTGGGTCCAGAAGCTCCCCTGGAGGAGGGCATGGCAACCCACTCCAGTATCCTCGTCTGGAGAATCCCATGGACAGAGGGGCCTGGTGGGCTACAGCCCCAGGGTCACAAAGAGCCAGGCACGACTGAAGCGACTGAGCAGGCACACACACAAACTTGTCTCAAATAAAAGCAAGTTCTAGAAAAATGAAGAATCAAATGCAAGAAATAAACTCTAGTAAGAAAGTTTGGGCCACAATGTATCAACTCTAATGTTGTGGGTGGGCGTGCATGCTCAGTCACTCAGTCACGTCCGACTCTTTGTGACCCCGCGGGCTGTAGCCCAGCAGGTCCCTCTGCCCATGGGCCTACCCTGGTAAGAATACTGGAGTGGGTTACCATTTCTTTCTCCAGGGGATCTTCCTGATCCACGGATCAAACCCACATCTCCTTTCTTGGCAGGTGGGTTCTTTACCACTGAGACACCAGGAAAACCTAATAGATAACATATATAATATTAAAAGCTCAAAACTTGCTACAAACAAGCTATATACAAACCACACACATATAAAAATATGCTTGTACTTCATACAAGTCACAGATTTGAAAAAATACATTTATATCTCAGATGACAATCAGTATCTATAACACAAAATTAGCTGCGATGAAGACAGTTAAAAATATATTTTCAAAGTTAAATGCAAAAACAAAGACAAACCAATAGGAAAATGTTTAAAGATATGAATAGGCAATTCACAGAACAGCATATTCAAGTGGCAAAAGTATGAAAATATGCCCAATTTATTAATGGTGAGAAAAGATTAATTAAAATGATAAAAAGTATTCTTTACATCCAGCAGACTGGCAAAAATTCAGAATGAATAGTGATATGAGAAAGAGTACTCACATATTGTTAGAGGAATTATAAAGTGCTACAGTTTTTTGAAGGAAGAGAAGGCAACATGACAACATCAATTAAAGTTAAAAATACATTTGCTCTTTGACCTGGAAATTCTTCCCTGGAAACTTCTCATAGAATAAAATGTTCGGCATCTAGGGGCATATATCCTAGAATGTTTATTTCAGCCATGTTCATAGTAGAAAAAAGTAGAAATGCCCATTAATAGTGGCATTGCTAAGTCAGCTATCGCGCCCACCCTGTGGAACAGGGCCACCATTAAACAGAGCAAACCAAAGCTTAATGAGGCCACCAGGTGAGATTTCCATGAGGGATTTCCGAGTGATGCAGGTAAGTCTGACTAACAATCTGATCTTTAAAAACAAGCAGTGACCACCTGTTATTTGTGATAATTCAGAGTACAGATTATAGGCTATAAGGACACTTACATGGCTGTTTACACAATTACCTTGGGATAACCAAGTGTCAAGACTGAAAGAGGATTAGGGGTCAAACTTGAAGAAGGAAAAGAGAAACTGCAGTAAGTGAAATTTTTGTAAATGTAAAAACCTGATTAGTGTACATGTATGTACACTAATCAGATTTTTACATTTACAAAAATTATATATTGTATATATATGAATATATGCATAATAAAAACAAATTAAAATTAAAAGCCAAAAAATGACAAGATCTAAGTTGATAT
>SJYF01000810.1:869346-879667 GCA_006410515.1 Procapra przewalskii | reverse complement strand
GTGCTGCCTGCAGATGGTCCTCATGTTGACTTGTTGGGAATCGTCTCAGCAAGGCTCGCTGCCCTGTTCAAGGTCACGGCTCCTCCTGGGGGCAGCCTCCGTCTTTGGCAGAGCAGCACGGTGCCTTCCCTTGTCCCTGCCCCTGCCTCCAGCTCTGGACACCTCACAGGGCCACCCCACTCCAGCTCCCCAGGGGCTGGCTGTGTGCCCCCACCTCCTCCGCCCACCCACCCCAGACACGCCCTCCTATCTCCCCTCCAGATGAGCCAACCTGCGACACCTCCCATCAGGGCCACTCAAGGGCCGTGTTCCTCGACACGTGGTCTCTTAACCACCCATGCAAGGCTCACCAAGAGCCTTAGAGGAAATCCAGATGCCTGGGCCACCCTCGCCTGTGAATCAGATTCTCCGACAGTATGTCCCTAAGTATCTGTGGTCTTAATAAACTCCTCCACTCATTTTGCTGCTAACTGAATTAAAGAACCATGGTTTCAAAATCTGCAGGGTAGACAAGACCAGAGGGGGAAATGTCACAGGGTCTTGATTTCTAGGTGAGCAGCCTGCAGAAGATCGCAGAGATACCAGGTCCTTTATAAAGGCCACACCCTGAAGGCAGCAGCTGGGTGCTCAGCCCAGTTTCACGAGAGGCTCCCTAACTCACCACCAGGTTGCCCTTGGCTGTTCCCAGCTGTGTACCATTACGCTGCAAGCACGTCCCCATGGGCACACCATGTCTTCCTCACTGGGGTGACTTCTCTGAGGGGTAACCACTCCACTACCTCCTGGGTGATGACAGGGAACTGCAGTCAGCTGAGACTGTGTTTTAAACTATTCTGGAGCATGCGGGTGGCCTTCTGAATCTTATTATGAATGTCAAGTGACTTACAAAACTGAGCGATGTCAGTGACGGCAGCATCAGTCGCCCTGGCCCCCAGAGACGCGCGGCCCCCAGGGTCCCTTCCGGCCCCTCCCCTACGAGCTCCTGATCGCACATGCAGACTCTTCTCTGTGGGCGGATGGTGGTCATCCCTCCACGCTGTCTGCCTTTGTTGGGGAAAGAAAGAAAAGAAAGAAAGATAGCACTAAGTCGTGTCTGACTCTTGTGGTCCCACGAACTGTAGCCCACCAGGCTCCTCCGTCCATGGGATTCTCCAGGCAAGAATACTGGGGTGGGTTGCCATTTCCTTCTCCAGGGGATCTTCCCGACCCAGGGATTGAACCCAGGTCTCCCACACTGCAGGCAGATACCGACTGAGCTAATGCTGGGGAAAGAGCACCACAGAGACCGTGTCTGAGTGATGTGATTTCATTTGTTGTGAAACCATTAGGGCTCGTTTGCCAGTGGGTGAGTCCCCCTCAACCTTCAGGACTCATCCTTGGTGACAGCAGGTGCCGTTGCCTCTCCAGGACCCTGCCCTGCGGTCAACGCAATGTCAGAGGAGCTGACCGCACCTCTCCGTGCTCCCCTGGCAGGGGTGAATCTCCCCGTGTCACTGCAGCTCATCTGGACCCCACATCAGCACCCCACCATATACAGTGACCTCATGGAGTAATGTTCCCGGGAGGAATGCATCAGAAGATTATCTGGAAGTCTAGGTAATTCTAGCCATGCCTCCTCACACTGGGCTGAGCTGTGCAGGGACGGGCCGGGTCTGGCAGGTGTGCAGACACCGATTCGGCCCCTGGCATTTGCCTGGTGACGTGAGTTGACTGGGCACAGCCTTGGTCTGTTTCTCCATCCATTGGGAGGCTCAGGTCTGGGATTGGCAATGGGCTTCCAGCAATGTTTATTTGCTTGGCACAGTCTGATATGCTGGTGAGTTGCAGAGCTGGAAATGGGAAATGGTGGCTTTCTTTAATCTAAAATTGTTTAAAGGGAATTTCCTCCAACTTTTCAGAGGAGGCAAAGAACAAGACAGTGAGGGTCTTAGGGAGGAGGAATAGCTCCGGAGGGCTCCTATTCTGTGGGAAGTCAATCTAGACAATTAGGAGAGGCAAGCAAGGGCAAATAAGCCAAACCGGGTCCTGACAGGAAGCGTCACGTGGCCAAGGGAAGCACGGCCAGACACTTCAGTCCAAAACAATGTTTCTATTTGAAATATCTGACAATTTAGGGAGGAGGACCAGAAGTATTTGGTTTAATTAGCTGGATCTAATCAGTGGTATTGGGCTTCCCAGGTGGTGCGAGGGGTGAAGAACCCGCCTACCCGTGCAGGAAATCTAGAGACACAGGTTCAGTCCGTGGGTCGGGAAGAGCCCCTGGAGGCGGGCATGGCAACCCCCTCCAGTACTCTTGCCTGGATAATCCCAAGGATGGAGGAGCCTGGCGGGCTACAGTCCATGGGGTCACACGGAGTCAGACACGACTGAAGTGACTGCACGCGTGCAGTCGACAAAATTAGAGGATGCTAAGGAGCCCCAAGAGTTCTTAAATTCATGCCATCTATCAGTAGTTGAGGGCTAACTGATTCTAAGACATTGTAGGAAATTCCTTCCCAGTGCAGTCTCATGAAAATGTTTCGTTATGCACTTGAGGCCAAAGAGTAAAGACAAACAAAGGCACGTTAATTCACAGTGGGGCCGCAGGGTGCCTGAAACTCAGAAGATGAAAGACAGACAGCACTCTCTTCCCACCTCTGATCCCGAACTTAACACCTTCAGGAAGCGGGCTTAAGGAGACGCTGATGCTGAGGAAAGAAGCCAGAGGCCTGTTATTACCTGGGTGTTTCACAGATCAGGTCTCACCCGCCAAACCCTCACGACCCCACACCGCCAGAACCGGGAATCGCAGACCTGAGCCACTTGCGCTCCCCAGCGCACCGTGTCGCCACCGCGGTGTCTCAGTGACTGGCAGGTGAAGTGGGCCGGGGCTGGGGGGTTTGATTCGCAGCACTTGCCCACTTCTGTGGTGTAAATACTCCTGGACACTTGACTGGGGGGTCTCATAAACCATGCAAGCCAGCTCTAGCTAGTGACGGACGCCGCAGAGACAATCAAGCGATCTTACGGTCTGGCCAGTCCACAAGTACGTGTTAACGACTGACTCCATCCTTCTCATGATGTTACCTCTGCCAGCACCCAAGGCCTCGGGTGACACTCCACAAGAGCTGAATCTCAGGCAGACGGCTTCCCGGAGCCTGGTGGAGAGTTCCCGGGGTTGCTGAGAGAGCCCTTCATGGTGACAGACGTGTTGCCACCAACCGCACACGGGGCTGAGGGCAGTGCAAGCCGGCCAAGCGCTGTGTGTGCCCGGGAGCTGTTTCTGGCAGCGACGCACCCAGAGCGGCACAGCTCCTGACCGTGTGCATGACAGATCGCATGACGTTAGCCACAGACTCCCGTGACAGTTCTTGGGAGCTGATAGCACTGAGAGAGAGAGGAGTCCTGGGGAATCATCAAAAGCATCTCTTTGGGGCTGGCCCCAAAGAGAAGACAAAGCTAAAAATGGGAAGAAAAAAAAGAGTCAGACAGAAAACTCTATCAAGAAAAAGGAATTTCTTTCTTCCGTGGGCATGGCGCTTTATAAAAAGGGCTGGGGGAGTCTATCCTGGTGCTTCACAGAAAGCAGAGAAAAGCCAGCCCTTCCACCCACTCTTCTGGATCAGGCGTCCCACCGGTTCAGAGCCAGCCCTTCCCATCCATCTCCTGTCTGGAATATTCTGCCACCTCCTGACTCCTCCCCTCTCAGTGGATCTCTGCAGCCCAGCAAACCTAGGCCCTTCCAGGGAGGAGGGCCAAGCATGACCTACCTATCTATGCAGCCTGACGATGCAGATATCATTTTTAAATTTTTACTTTATATTGGATAGTCGATTAGGGGGCTTCAGAGGTGGTGCTAGCGGTAAAGCACGCGCCTGCCAGTGCAGGAGACATAAGAGATTTGGGTTCGATCCCTGGGTTGAGAAGATCCCCTGGAGGAGGGCAGGGCTACCCACTCAAGTGTTCCTGCCTGGAGAATTCCATGGACAGAGGAGCCCAGTGGGCTACAGTCCCTGGGGTCACAAAGAGTTGGACACGACTGAGCGGCTGAGCCCGCACGTACCCCCGCACGGCTGATGGACAGCATTGTTACTTTCAGGTGGACAGCAGAGATGGGGTTCTTCATATACAGGTGACGCATCTTTCTCGGGTTCTTTAGGGCAGAGTTGGTGGGGTGACTGAGAGGCAGGCTTGCTTCCCTGTCCTCCCCCGAACCACCCTGACTCCCCCGCCTTCCGCCAAATACCATTTACTTAATTAATGTTTTTCATGAAAGTGTCTCCCTGTTCCCATATATTTACTTGAACCATTTGCCGCTGCAAGGGAAAATGATTGTTTTTATTTACCTAAACTTTGAATATCGCCCATTGTCTGTGTTAGTATTCAAAATTCCTGCACTCTAATAATCTTATGATATGCGACTTGGAAATCTATGTAGATTCATCATTTTATCAAATAATTGTTTACTGGGATTATTTCAGTCTGTAATTGCTTCTCTCTTTTCCCCTGTGAAACACGGAGCGTCCCGAGTCCTGTGCCCAGTTCTCAGGAAGGGGAAACAGCAGCACCGGCCGCCCCTCGGAGATGAAAGGAACGCAAGCTCGAGGTCCTCACCCTCACTGGAGAACGCTGCCGCCTTCGTCTCCCGGCTGATCCTAGGATTTAAAGCTCTGCTTCGCGCCTGAGACCAACACGGTGCGCTGTGGGAAGCAATCTTTCTCAACTCTGGAGTTGGAGGTCAGATAGGTGGAAAGGTTCCTCTGAGTCTCGAACCCTGGAGCTGGGAGCGCAGATGGGGAAGAGCCCCGGGAGGCAGCATTTGGGGAGACTGGCCGGGGCTCTCAGAGCATACGGCTTTCCCTGCCCTCCTGGGAACACTGCTTCATCTCTGAGCGGGAAAGAAAGAAAGAAAAAAATCAGCCTGGAGCCACCAAATGCAGGGGAAGTGAGGCCTGGCCAGGAGTCTCCCCACCTTCGGTTGGGGTTTAGATTGGTGGGGTGTGTTCTGGAAGGAGTGAGAACCTTCTCTAACTTCAGGCCGAGCCCGATCCCCTGCTCTTCCAGGGGTACGTGAGGAAGTTTCCAGAGGCCTGCAGGGCAGGGGCTGCCACTCTGGGAAGAGGGGGTGCCCACAGAGGGCCTACCACCCCGTGGAGAGGCTCCATGAGGATTTACCTGGACAGCGTCCTGGGAATCATCACATGTCACAGATGGGACGGATACGGAGGGTCTCACCTCCAGGTCTCACCTGGGACCACGGAGCCAAAATTCGTCTCAGCGTACCAGCCTTTCCTGACTTAAACCCACATTCACCACCCAGAGAGCTCGGGGCACAGGCCTTTTATGAGTGAGCTGACCGGTGTTTCTCAACAGCCCACCTGTGAAAACAGCTCCTTCCGCACACAGGGCACCAGAAAAGCCGGTGAGAGCACCAGGTGCCTGCAAGCCACCACTGGCCCCACACTGGACGTGAACCTGGAGCTCTGTGCCCTTTCCTGGGGACACAGCACAGATCACCCTGCACGCGCAGAGCGGCGGGCAGACCTGCGAGCAGCTGCTGGAGACTCATCTGCCCGAGCGACTCTGAAGTCACCAACACGGCCGCTTTGTGGTAAACAGCCCCCGTCCGTGTGGAATCCAGCCCTGAGTGGGCTCCCTGGTAGCATCTGGGGAGACTGGCCGGGCCTCGGCCAGGATGAACCACGCATGGTGACCGCCTGGTCTGCCAGTTCAGATGACCTTACCCTGGGCCAGGAAGCTTCTCTGCACTTCCAAGCAGGCTCTATTGCCCCAGCTTCACCCCTCTGGCTCCCTGCAAGGTCTTCGAGACACCTGTGCCCCTGATTTCATATTTTCCAATTCCTTTGCTCCGAAAGACCCAGAACACAGTTCAAATTCCTTGGAAGTTTCAGGATACCATTCACATCAAAACCAATTTTATTTTATTTTATTTTTAATTTTTTTGGCTGCACAGGGTCTTCACTGCTGCACAGAGGCTTCCTCTAGTTGCGGCAAGCGGGGCTCCTCTCCGGCTGTAGAGCACCTGCCCTAGAGCCCTTGCGAGGGCTCCGTAGTGGTTGCGTTCAGGATCACTGCCTCGAGACATGTGGGATCTTCCTGGACCAGGGACTGAACTCACGTCCCCTGCATTGACTGGTGGATTCTTAACCACTGGACCACGAGGGCCACCTAAATCCAGGAGAAGTAAAAAGGGAACTTGTAGAGTGATATCCTGAGGCTTCAGATTTCTTGGGGACTCAAAACCTGAACAGAACTGACCCCTGAGGGTCAGGGTTCTACTCAAAGAACAGTTAAGTTCCCCATCAACAAGATTTCCAAGGGCCTTCCATTCCAGCTGCTTCTTTCTAACATGTGAGGCCTAAAAACACAGCGTAGCTTCAGATTCACTCATCTTGGTGTGAGAACTGCTTGATTCTGTGTAAGCAGAGTGGATTTGGTTCCAAATTCACCTTCTTCCTTAACAGAAGTGCGTTCACTGCTCAAGTGCCCAACGTCAGTGTCTAGTAAGTATTCCTATTTTCTCTCCCTACAGGCGTTTCCTAAGTGCAAGGCACTTGCTGGAATGAAGGCAAATGCAGGGAGCACAGAGATGGTCACCATCGCCATGGCACCAGCTGGCAATCTCCATGGTGACTGGAACATAGAGGCCAGGAGAAGGGCTATTGTCTGAGGAGCTCACGGTCCTGTCTGAGAAAGGATTAAACATACTCCCCCATCACCAGGCGTCAACCTCACTCACTGCCCCCAAATCCAGCCCCTACTTTGGTCAACTGCATACATACACACACATACACACACACACACACACACACATGCACGCACGCACACACATGTGCATATGCACACACGCATGGGCCTAGGGGTAACGCTGTAACAGTGACCGCCACGCAAACAGATGTGAAAGCCTCACTGATTCAGACAAAGGCAGGAAGGGCGGCTGCCTCCATGATCTAATTTTGACCCTAGAGTCATGGTTTGCTCCAGGTCAGCCCGCTGGGCGCATCGGGCTGTGGGCAGGTCACACTTGGCATTTGCTACGCAGGAAAGTGGTTGCGGTGGGGACTGGAAGGGGAGTTTTGGGTTAGCAGAGGCAACTGTCCTGCACAGGATTGACAGAGAGCAAGGCCCTGCTGTGCAGCGCCGGGAAGCGTGCTCACGCTCCTGGGGTAAACCAGAATGGAGCAGAATGTGGAAAGGCGTGTGTGTAGCTGAGTCACTCCGCTGCACGGCAGGGATGAACACAGCACCATCATTCAACTAGACTTGAAAGTCAAAGGAGGCAGCGCAGAGACTATAGCCAGGCTCCTCCGCGGGCACCCCCAGGGCATGGCCTCCGCCCTGCCCTCTGCCTCTGCGTCTCCTCTGTGTCCCCAGGACACTCTGGTTTCAAGGTCCTGCCGGAAACTCTAGGGTGGGTCAGTCTGGAGGTCATTTCCCGCTGGCCCTGGGTCTGGGTCCTGCCCTCTTCACCAGGCAGCTGCAGAGCTCTCTACAGAGCCCCCCGCTCAGATGCCCCCTGGGCAGCAGTGGGCAAGGTCACCTTGGGGCCTACGCTGTGACAGGGTGACCTCTCACATCCTTGGACAAGAGGGACACACAGAGTCCGCTCCCCAGCCTTTCCCCAAGAGGCAGCCCTAGAATCTGGATTCTACAAAAGGAGGCTGTGGTATGGTGTGTGACCGGCCACCCCCATCTGGGGTCACCCTCTCTCCGGGACGGATTCTCCCCCAGCCCCTCCCTCGCACCCTCTCACGACAACACAGGGTGCCATGGTGGAGAAGAGGCGCCCAGCTCAAGGTCACATTCTCAGTCTCCTGTTTCCTGTCCCCGCAGTCAGACACCAGCTCTAGTCTCCGCAGTGTCCAGACTGAAGGGGTGGACTGTGCTTCCAGGTTACAGGGTTTTCCCTACTGAACTGGACACCGAGTCTGCAACTAGACCATCGGGTAATCAAGGATTAACTGGGGGAAAAGGAGAAGTAAGATTTCTGCCTGAGACAGAAGTGAGGGACATGTGTGGCATACAAGGATTCATGGGATCCATCCTGTACCAACAGGTTCAGTGAGAGAGGCGGTGGGAAAGCACCACAGCCCTGTGTAGAAAATGCCTAGACCCAGACCACAGAAATCGGCGCTGGGGTCACACCGGCCAAGGAGAGCTGCCCCATCACGTGGGAGCAGACGGAGAGCCGGGTGAGAAGGATGTGCGCCCCTGGCGCCAACCTGGAGACCAGCCGCGGCCACGAGGCTTTACTCACACCACTTCATACGATTTAAAAAGTATTTCCTCTTTCTGTTGACTTTAAAAATCAGAGCATGCATTGATGTAGGGGAAAAGTCACCCTTTATTCCACGTTTTGCCAAATAGCAGGGCAGGATGCTGTTAGAATTAGGGCGGAGTGCCCACCAGCCAGAGCTCCTGGACTCAGAGCTCTGACCCCACAGCCTCAATGGCAGAGCAGAGCTGTGTGTGACTTTGGAGCTTTCTTCTGATCGTCAGGGAGTGAGCCCACTGGCAGCTTCTCACAGGGGAGCTGCGTTATGTCACTGGAGGGGGGACCAGCAGGAAGAGGGGCATGGCCCCATCCATGTCAGCAACCACCACCTGCTTTGATAAGGAAACATCCTGCTTCCTGCCCACAAGGTAGCCACCTGCAGTGGACTGGATTCATCAGGGCATCATCAATCCCTGGCCCACAGGTGGGTCTGCTGGTGACCACGAGGTGCACACTGGGCCCAGAGCCTGTCTCCTGGGCGCCTGTGAGGTGAGCTTATGTGGGCGCTGGGGTGCTGGCTTCTGGTGGCGGCCCCCGAGACGAGCCCCAGGAACTGACCGTGATCGCTCACTGCTGAGATTCCCAGAGCAGCCTGGTCCCCAGCCTCTGGTGAGGACCGGGAATTCAGGTGTCCCTAGTTTGACTGAGTTCATCAGAGGCCACTTCCAGGGCCTGCGGACCAGAACCTAAACTAATCTGCTGGGCACCGCCCGCTGAAGGAGGAGCCTTAGGGGTTTCAAGACAGGAAGAGGGAGATTTGCTGAGGAACTGGGCTTCCCCCTTTAACCCCTGTGTGGCTGCTCCAGGCAGCTCACGGAGATCCTAACTCTCCACGGTGCGGGGAGACACCGTAGGTTGGACAGGCTCCTCAGGCTGGAGGGGCACAGTCTGGGGAGAAGCCTTTAATCCCACCACATTTCTGGATTCCCCATCTGCTTTCAGGGAAGCCCTTTTCTGGTGGACCATGGAAAGCGCCTCGGTAGGGTCATCGACTCCTTCCTAGGTTCCAAAACTGAAGGGACGAGTCCCGGGCTCCAGATGCCCCCTTGCTGGCCTCAGTCTCTCTGCAGCAGTGGTCAAGGGAGCATGCCTGGGACCAGAAGTTACCAGATCCGATCCTCCCGGCCGAGGCGGGTCCTTCAGGGAGGACTCGGGGCGGGAGGGGGAGCCTTTCTTATCTTTGGGGAAAGGCCAAGAACGGGGAAATAAACCAAGCTCTCTGCTACAGACTGTGACCTCGCATTTTCTGGAAGCAACGCTCCTGTTGTCTGTGGCTGGAAAATAGGAAGAGAAGAAACGAAAGCAGTGAAGGCCTGTCCAGCACCTGTCCATCCGTGTCTGTCCCTGGGCCGCCCCAGGACCCATCCAGGGCTGGGTCTCTGCATCCTCTGCCCATGTTTTGGAGACATTTGCCACACTTCCACCCAGATCTCAGACCTGGTTCTGCGTCGTCCAGGGTCCTGGACATGAGGCCACGTTCCAGCTACTCCATCTCTGTCTTGCATCCTGAGGCAGGCGTCTTCCCAGCTGGGGATCGAGGTTCTTGAGCCACTTTCATCCAACCCCTCCTGGACTCTGACAGCCCTCCTCTCATCTAGCCTCCTCCTCCGGCATCCACACCGGTCCTACAGGAACCAAAGCTTGGCCCAGACCCTTCCCATCGCTCAGAACTCTTGGTCTAAACAATCTGATTGTCCTCAGGCTGTTCCCTTCTGCATCCACCCAGATCTGCTGTGCCATCGTCCCCTGCAAGACAACAGGGTCCACGGGAAGGACTTTCCTACAGAAAGGCTTCCCAAGGACTGAGACCCAACCATGAATACTCGAATAAGAGAGCGCACATGAATGAACGGGAGATTCTGTCAGATACACTGAAAATTTACCTTCTGTAAGTTTGCTTTCTTAAACGTTTTCATTTTTAATTGAAGGATGAGTGCTTTATACTATTGGCTTGACCTCCGCCATACATCAGCATGAATTAGCCATAGGTGTACACACGTCCTTTCCCTCGTCCTTTCCCTCTCGAACCTCCCTCCCACCCTGTCC
>SJYF01000810.1:844189-856941 GCA_006410515.1 Procapra przewalskii | reverse complement strand
AGGCCCTTGGCTCAGGCCTCAGCTCAATTTGCAGCTGGCAAGCTGTGCGGTGTGAGCTGAAAGGAGAAACCGCAGGATCAGAGCTCCCTCTGCGTCTGCGTGGCCGGGGGCCTGGCTGCAGGCACACGGCCCTCTACTATAGGTTGGCATTCATGCTGAGGGCATGGGGGTTCGGGCTGAGAAGCCAGGCCAGGCTCCCTCCAGCTCACCGACCTGGTGGAGGATCCTGGGCCCCAGCAAGCAGAGCATCAGACACCCAGGCTCCATGTAGACAGGTGACTGCAGAGAGTGGAGCAGAGTGGCCTGTGCTGTACAGAAGGCCCTTGGTGATTTTCTATTTTATATATAGCGGTGTGTGTGTGTGTGTGTGTGTGTGTGTGTGTTAATCCCAAACTCTTAATTTATCTCCACCTCCAACATCAAGAAGGTCAAACCAGTCAATATTAAAGGAAATCCACCCTGAAGCTGAAGCTCTAATACTTTGGCCACCCGATGCGAAGAGCTGACTCGTTGGAAAAGACACTGATGCTGGGAAAAGTTGAAGGCAGGAAGAGATAGGGGCGACGGAGGAGGAGGTGGTTGGATGGCATCACCGATGCAAGGGACATGAACTTGGGCAGACTGCAGGGCGTGCTGAGGGACGGGGAAGCCTGGCGTGCTACAGTCTGTGGGGGCGAGAAGAGTGGGCCCAACTTGGTGACTAAACAACAGAGCAAACCGTAGCCTGTTTCGTGAAGTCTGTGAGTCTCTTTCAGCTTTGTAGGTAATATATGTGTCCTTTGCTGTATACCCGGGGGTTTCTCTGATGTCTCAGCGGATAAAGAATCTGCCTGCAATGCAGAAGACAAAGCAGACGCGGGTTCGATCACTGGGTCATAAAGGTCCTCTGGAGTGGGAAATGGCAACCCACACCAGTCCTCTTGCCTGAAAAGCCCCATGGACACGGGAGCCTGGTGAGTTAGTCCGTGGTGTTGCAAAGAGTCAGACACGACTGAGTGCACACAGGAGCTGCTGTACACCTGAAACTAACCCACCATTGTAAACCAGCTCTACCCTAAGATCAGATGAAGATTAAATAGATAAAGTGACACAGAGGTGAAGCACGTGACCAGTTTCAACTGCGGCAAAAGGATAGTCAACCTGCCGCAATGTGAGTGAGTGAGTGAGGAGGGAGGAGTAAGGAGGGAGGTCGCTCCATCGCACCCGGCTCTTTGCGACCCCGTGGACTGTGGCCCACCAGGTTCCTCCCTCCATGGGGATCTCCGGGCAAGAGTACTGGAGTGGGGTGCCATTTCCTTCTCCAGGGGATCTTCCCGACCCAGAGATTGAAGCCGGGTCTCCCGCATTCCAGGCAGATGCTTTAACCTCTGAGCCATAACATGGATTAATCTGAATTTAGGGTCCATTAGAAATGGAATCACCATAGCAGTGCCTAAGTCAATGACTCTCCATTGATTAACCACAAAATCTTAGAGAGTGATCAAGTCCCCCGCCACCTCCTGAGGGGGTGCATGTTGAACGAAACGCAGTTTGTTGATTCATCACCCTTCCTTGAGGTCCTCACGTTTCTCTGCCTTCTATGTAGTAAGCGGTCCCCTTTAAGATGAAATCTATGAATAAGAAAATGAACTGTTCTGGAAACACACAGGCAGCCACACCAGTTTTTCTGACTATTGATACATTGGCCTTTAACCATAACAGTAGCGTATGCAGTTGGCCGTGTCTCTGCTCCTGTCCATCGAGAGCCAGGGCGTCAGCGCTGCAGGTCAGGAACTGAGGTCACGAGCTGCCACTATCAGGATGCCGGTTCTGACCACGTTTTATCATCTCACATTTTCTCTTCTCTGGCACACACACACACACACACACACACTCCATTGGATGAGAAGCAGAGAAGTAGGCTAAGCTCCTCACGGGGAAAGCTCACTCTCAAAGTCTAAAGCAAGGTTATTATCAGTGAAAAATCTGCTTTCAGGCGTCTTCTTGGTGTGGGGAACAAGAAACTCCCCTGACCCACTCCCTGACTTCTGGCCTTTGCTCCCTGGCGGGAACCTCAGGGACAGGGCCCCCACTTCCACCCGTGGGGTCATTTTCTGTCCACTTGAGTGGGCCCCCAATCATCAGAGCCTTTCCAGGGGAGGCCGACCATGAGCCCAGTCTCAGCGCCCAGGAGGGGGTGAACCAGCGGGATGGCACCTGGGCCCCTGGGCATCTCGGACGCAGGGGCTTCCCAAGCCTTCGGAAGGTTCCCAGGCAGACCCTCCGGCCGGCGGGCGACTAGAGTAGCTTCCAGCTGACGACTTCCACTGGCAAATGTGCAGGTTTGCACGGAAAGTCATTAATTATCTCCCATTTAATCATCTATTTTAAGAGTTTCTGTGGGTTGGATAATTAAAGATATAGGATTTTATAGGGATTACTGCAGGACATAAAATCCCCAGCGTGGGCCCAGGCCGACAGCACTTGTCTCAAGGTTTGGGAGTACGTCTCTGCTTGTGCCCAGCCTCCTGGGCCTTCCTTGGTCTGGCCTCAGACCTTCCTGGTCTCCCACTGCCTTCAACCCACCACTGGGCTCCAAGATGTTCTCAGGAAAAGCCCCGTGTGTCTCTGCTCTCAGCTGAAGGTTAGAATGCAAGCGCACGCAACTCCTCCATCTCCAAGACCAGGTGAAGACAGCTGAACAGCAAGAAAGCCTGGAGGGGTGCTGTTCTCCTCCGAGGGTGAGAGGCAGGCAGGCCTTGACGGGGGGTGGCTGCCAAAGGTGATCTTCAGTGGCCCAGCCTCTGGCTCACGGCCCCATAGGATGGCTCCCCTTGAGGGTGGGCTGCACCCACCCTCAAGTGGACCTGTATGCCTTGGTTACCTGTACGCCTGCGTGCGTGCACGCTCAGTCATCTCTGACTCTTTGCGACCCCATGGACTGTAGCCCGCCAGGCTCCTCTATCCATGGGCCATCCTGGGCAAGAATCCTGGAGAGGGTTGCCATTTCCTCCTCCGGGGGATCTTCCTGAGCCAGGGACTGGACGCAGGGTCTCCTGCGTTGCAGGCAGGTCGCTTACCGTCTGAGCCCCCAGGGCAGCCCTGCACATAGTGACTAGCTTTCACTAAAAGCGCTAAGTCACAGTTAGCAGAATGTCACTGCTGTGATCAGGTTACGAAAGGCTGTGACTTCCATCTTGGTGACACCTCTCTATCAGCTGGGCTGCTTCAGGGAAGCAGGTGCCGTGCTGGAGAAGCCACCCGGACAAAGAGCCGAGGGCTGCCTCCAGCTGGCAGCCTCGAGGAGCTGAATCCCGCTGACAATCAGGAGAGCGCGTTCAGACTAGACAGTCCCCGGGTGAGCCTTCAGATGAGATGCAGCCCTGGGCAGCTCCTTGTCTGCAGCCTTGTGAGACCCTGGGTCAGAACACCTGCTGAGCCTGCACAGACCCCTGACTCACAGACACTAGGACATGGCAAGTGCCATTGCTCAGCAATGACTTGTTTCACAGCAATAGATGATTGGAGATTTCCAGGTGGCGCCAGTGGTAAAGAACCCGCCTGCCAGTGCAGGGGACATAAGAAACACGGGTCCAGTCCCTGGGCGGGGAAGCTCCCCTGGAGGAGGGCACAGCAACCCGCTCCAGCATTCTTGCCTGGACAATCCCACGGACAGAGGAGCCTGGGGGGCTACAGTCCATGGGCTTGCGAGTCAGATGCGACTTAAGTGCCTTAGCACGCACAGGATGATTGACCACCACACTCAGACTGACAGAAGTTAGTGACTGTAACGAACCTCTACACGTTCAACACGGTTATTTTTCAGAGGGTGAGACTTCTAAGCGAAAGAGTGGTACATCCAGCAATAAATACCAAACCTCAGCTTCCATTTGTTGACAAACAGGAGAGTGTCTCTGCTGCAGCCAAGACACCCCTCTTCTCTTCATATCTGTTAAGAGCTTCCCCTGTGAAACAGTGCTATTTACAATGTGTCTTTTACAGGTCAAAGCATTAACGACTGGGGGTGGGGAGGGCCAAGGGGGGCCCAGCTCAATGGCCTTGGATGTGGCTGGATGCATGGAGTCTGGAAGCTTGCCATTCCAGGGCTAAACAGTGACAGCTGAGGGGCCTGAGCTGGTGTTGGGGGTAAGGGGGCAGGGCTGCATTGCTAGGAGAGAAAAGGATTAAGGATAAAGATGACCCAGGCACCCAATGGTCCCCTCGGTGACCTCAGCTTCTACAGAAAAAAAAAAACCCAAAAAACAGCGCTAATAATACAGCTGATGGATCCCTCAGTTTCTCAGAATCCTCTGTTTTGCCTGGCACTTGCAAATAGGTTACTTATCTTATGCCTGGGCTTCCCTTGTGGCTCAGGTGGCAAAGAATCCACCTGCGATGGGTTCGACCCCTGTTGGGAAGATCCCCTGGAGAAGGGAAAGGCTACCCACTCCAGTATTCTGGCCTGGAGAATTCCATGGACTGTGTAGTCCATGGGGTCACAAGAGTTGGACACGACTGAGCAACTTTCACTTTCATTTTCTATCTTATTCCTGTCGTTAGAGTCAAAGAAAGCCGAAGAGGCTCAGCTCAAAGCTGTTCTAGCCACCAGGGATCCTGACAAAGGCTTAGACCATAGTGGAGAATATTAGGAAAATATTGGTCAGCAGGATGCCTGATACAGGTAAGAAGGCAGATGCGCCAGGAGAGCGCAGGCAGACAGAGGGGGGATGGACGAGCTGAAGAAAGTCAGCCCCCCGGACGCCTGGGCTGGTCTGCAGAGTCTCTGAGCAGCGACTCCTTTCCTTCAGCCCAGGGTCCCGCTGCCA
The DNA here is from genome assembly GCA_006410515.1 of Procapra przewalskii. NCBI lineage: Eukaryota > Metazoa > Chordata > Mammalia > Artiodactyla > Bovidae > Procapra > Procapra przewalskii. The sequence goes on along the minus strand of SJYF01000810.1, from coordinate 852,136 downwards.
GGCTCTTCTGGTCCCGCTGGCAAGAGGAACTGGGGAAGAGGCTGGCAACAGCTTGAGCTGACCGCTCAGTCCATCATGTAGAGACCAGGAAACTGGGCTACAGAAGAACTGTCTTTGAGAAGTCAGCTCCAAAATGTACAGAAGTGATGAGAGCAACGAGGCTCTGGCTCACTCACTTCCAGGGGTTCCCGTATTATCGGGGCTCCAGTGATGTAAATGCAGTCGTCTAAACAGAGCAGTCCTGAGGGCCTGCCGCCGGGAGACATGTGTCTGCAGAGCCGGAATCATGCTCCCCTCCCAAAGGGAAAGCACACAGCTTCACCACATGCTAGGGTTTTCAAATACAGTTTGTTCCTTTCTCTCATACTTTTTGCCTTACCTTTAAAAAGAGTCATGATCAGTGTCTTCTCTTTCCTGAACTACCCACCGGTGACCTGGCAAGAACCGGGAGATGAGAGTTAGAGGACCTGGAGGCTCCCCAGGTGTGTCGCAGGTCACTGCTCTTTCTTCTTCTTGTCTTGGCTTCCATTCGAAAGGACTGTCCAGCCGAGGTCTGCAGCTTCTGCACGACCCCACAGGAGAGTCCTGGCGCCCTCCTGTCCTCTGAGGTCCTGGAAGTGTACGTAAAGCGGCACGGCAGACCCTCCAGGGGCCCTGTCTACACACTCATGTGGCTGAGCCCGTTCTCTCGTGGAGCTTGGCTCACGCAGGCGTGTGTCATAAGGACTCAAGTTAAAGCTTTTCTACACTGAGACTGGGGCTGACTTGAGAAGCATGGTGCTGTGTTCAAGAGTGGCCATAGAGAGAAACCCGGGAAGAGCCAGGAGACAAGAGCTAACCAAGTACTGGACCGAGGTGGAATAAGAAATGCCAGAGCAGACGGGGTTACAGGGTCAGGAGCCCTGGCCAGATCAGTGTCCAGGAAGATCCACTGCCACTCTAAACATGAATCCACTGGGCCAGCAGAGGAACCTGGGAAGGAGGAGGGTTCCTGGTGGACCAGAGGGGTCCAGTGATGAGGATTCTGGGTTTTTCAGACTGAGAGAGATGCAAGCATAAGCCAGAAGCCAATCCTGCTTTGAGGGGATTTGACAATCCAGATGAACTTGACCTTTGGTTCCAATGACGTCTTGGGGAGCTTGGAGGAAAAGGGACTGGGCCAGCCCTGGTTAAGAGGAATGATCCTCAGATATGTGTATTGTTCTCGCCAAATGACGTCAAATGAATTAGGAAGAATACCTCCTATAAGACTGTACATTTTCCATCTGGAAGGAGGAAAGGCGGAAAACGTCTCCCATGAGTTTTCAAAACCCAAAGCCATCCTCAAACACTCTCAGGTTTGCATTTCAAATTCACACGACCTGGTGATCCCTGAAACCTCAAGCCAAGACTGCAGCTGATCACGATCTGGACTTTGTAAAACATCCAGGCATCTGAAGAAGCCACTGAGAGACCTACCTTGAAACCAGGCCTCAAAGTTCCCACAACTGAAATCCCATTAAGTGTGAGCTCACACTCAAAAGATTTCAGACACTCGCTTGTTCCCCGTGGTCCAGAAGGACGCTAGACCAGCCCAGAGGTAGTATAGGAGTGTTAAGGAATGGGCGGGAGGAGGGCATGGCAGCCCGCTCCAGGATCCTTGCCTGGGAAAGCCCAGGGACAGAGGAGCCTGGAGGGCTGCAGCCCACTGGGTCACAGAGGCAGACGAGACTCAGCTACTAAACAACAGCAGCAAGGAACCGGCGAGCCCGTGTATACCAGGAAAGCACAGCTGACAAGGAGCACAGACTGAGTGCGCGTGGGGTGAGCAAGACTGCAATCAAAGGGATTCCAGGAGTCCAGGCCTGAGCGTCTGTGAGACTGAGGACAAGACTCAGATAGTACTTAGCAGAGTTTTGCTCAGGGTGCGAGCAGAGAAGAGAGGCAGCAGCTGAAGGCAACAGGTAAACGGATTTTCTGTTCGGATGGGCAATGGGAGAGTGTGTCTGGCTGCAGGTGATGATGACTCTGTGAGATGAGAAAATGGTAGTGCAGAACAGATGGGCCAGGGGCGCCGTGGCCAAGTAGGGGAGAAGGGCTTTCCTGCACACGTGAGGGCTGGCCTAGGATAGAAGCCAGGCGGTGTTACCCCAAATCTCCGGGAGAAGACGGTTATCTGCATACAGATCCCCTTAAGCTGGGCTGTCGTGTTGGGAGTGGAGAAGACGGAACGGATATTAGGATTCGAGATGCTAATCAAGATCCTAAAACAAGAAAAAACCAAGAAGTAGTCCAGGGCAGCGGGAGGCCCTTGAAGTTCATGGTCACGACCCCAGGCAGCAAGTGTCAGGAGCTGGAGGTGGCTGAGGAACAAGCAGAGAGCAGAACCCGCCCAGAGAGAAGCCAGGCGGGCGCTGAGACCAACACTCCCGAGATGACATGAAGCGGCAGTCCCCAGGCTTTCTGGCAGCAGGGACCAGTTTCATGGAAGACAGTTTTCCATGGACTGGGGTCTCCAGTCCATGACCTTTCTGTGCACTGTATTTCTATTATTATTGTTACATCAGCTCCACCGCAGATCATCAGGCATTAGGTCCAGAGGCTGGGGATCCCTGAGGCAAAGGAGGCCGCTCAGAGCTGAAAACATCTGAGAGTTGAAAGAAGGACCAAGACGACCTCTCAACACACGCACACCAGTCCCCATGAAGGGAAGTCAAATAACGAGACATAAAAATATTTCAAGATGTAACTTACACTTCCCAGAAACCAGACAAATCTCGATTCTACGTCTGAAACGTTGCACCAGAGCGAGGCGAGCAGCGACGTGTCATGAAAGATTGACAAAGAGAAGTGATAAAAGGCCAAACATGACCTAAAGTAGGAATTCCTATCATTATCACACATGCATGGGTTAAGAAAAATGAATGTAAACTCCCGCATTTAAAGGAAAAGATGACACCATGGACACACACCTGAAACAGTGATTCGGAAATATTTCAAGCAGAGAGATGGGGGGAATACCAGGCAAATTTGCACATGTGCGCTCAGCTGATCAGTCACGTCCGACTCTTTGTGACCCCATGGACTGCAGCCCGCCAAGCTCCTCTGTCCATGGGATTCTCCAGGCAAGAATCCTGGAGTGGGTTGCCATTTCCTACTCCAGGGGATCTTCCTGATCCAGGGATGAAACCTGCGTCTCTTTCATCTCTTGCATTGGCAGGCGGATTCTTCACTCACTGAGCCATGCGGGAAGCCCACTGGGCAGATTCATTTCATGTTAAAAAAGAAAAAGGAAAAAATAAGAAAGAAAACTTGCAAAAATTACCAGGACTATTCTGCAGGAGAGGAAGGGGTGAGACTTCATTTTTTAAAATACTATAACCCCCTGTGAAACTGCAGCTATTAAAACTGTCCTATATTGGAACATAAACAGATAAATAGATCAATGTAATGAACAGAAAGTCCACTAGGAGAATCAAACACATAAAGAATTTAATGAAGAGCAAATACAGAATTTCAAATCAGTACAAGGAAAGATGGCTGATCTCCAGTGCTGGGACGGCTGGGTTACCATGTGGAATAAAGAGGAAGTGAGAGCCCTGCTCGCTCCTGACATAAACGTTAAGTTCTAAAAGATGAAAGCTTTACACCTAAAACTCAAACCATAAAAATATGATAAAGAAACTTTGGGTCAATTTCAGTCTTAAGCATATGAGAGACCTCTCTAACTATGACACAAAATTCAGAAGCCATAAAAACTGGTGGCTTAGACTGTAAAGAATATGCCTGCCACACAGGAGACCCGGGTTTGATCCCTGGGTTGGGAAGATCCCCTGGAGAAGGGAAAGGATACCCACTCCAGTATTCTTGCCTGGAGAATCCCAGGGACAGAGGAGCCTGGTGGGCTGCAGTCTGTGGGGAAAAATTGGGCTTCCCAGGCGGTGCAGTGATAAAGAATCTGCCTGCCAGTGCAGGAGACACAAGTGACCCAGATTCAATCTCTGGGTCAGGAAGATCCCCTGGAGAAGGAAATGACAGCCTGCTCCAGTATTCTTGCCCGGAGAATCCCATGGATGGAGGAGCCTGGCGGGCTGTAGTCCACGGGGTCACAGGGTCAGACATGACTGAGCACAGCACAGCATAAAAACTGGAAAATAATAATCAACAAATATAAGAGAAAAGAGCTTTAGAAGAGAAACTTATAAATACAGTCAAAAGACAATGCAAGCTAGGAATACAGGATACTTGTGGAAGATGGCATAGAAAAAGAGATGGTTTCATCCACAAGGCTTTTTCTAAAGGAAAAATTAACAAAAGCTGATAACACAATAGAAAAAATGGCCCAAGTTTATAAACATGTAGGAAAAGAAACCCAACTAGCTGTTGTGCATGTGACAAGAAGCCTGACATTACTCAAAGGAGGGGATGTGAACAGAGAATATAATGATGGGATTTTAAGCTCCTGTCAGGTGGGCAAAGATCAAAACACCTGATCACGTTAAGCTGACGGGTGGTGGGGGCGGGGGTTCTTCTGTGACCATCATCACGGTCAGAGAAGAAACAGACCCAGCATCTGGGGGAGAAACCATGGTAACACCTATAAAAATCAAATTGTCTTACACATTTCTCCTGGCAATTCCACTCCCAGGAAGCTATTCTTCACGTGAGAATGGCATATATACAATATATACAAATATCCTCAGTCCAGCACTGATTTTAAATGCAGAAGATTGAGAAGAGCATAGGGTGCAGGTTCCGTAGATGATACAGCTGTGCAGTCAGATGCCGGGTGGATGTGTAGAAAAATGAGACAGCTTCAGATGCCATACATGAAACAAAGTTCCAGTATAACCGTTTAGTCGTTAATGCTACCGTCTCAGAAAATCTGCAGGACATGCTGGTAGAGAAATATAAATATAAATACAGCCACGCTGGGAAACAGGAGGTTCCTTAAAAAACTAAAACCAGAGCCACCATATGAGCCCGCAGCTCCACGCCTAAGCATATGTCCAGAGGAACGCTAACGTGAAGAGACACACAGAACTGTAAAGTGATTGGCCTCCAATTAAAGTGAATAAATTAATGTTCCAAAGACACTCGTGCCCCAGTACTCAGTGCAGCACTGTGTGCATGGCCAGGACACGGGAGCGACCCGCATGCCCATCAGCGGGTGAACGGACAAAGAGTGGTGCATGCAGAGAACGGGGTGCGACTCAGCCGTGAGAAAGAACGAAGCGATGCCGTCTGCAGCAGCGTCCACGGACGCAGGGGCCGCCGCTCCGCGTGGCGCAGGTCAGGGAGACACGCGCACTATCCCTTACGCGTGGGATCTAAAGCAGAGATGCAAATGACTTCCTTACAGCATAAGCCAGACTGGCAGACACAGACAGCACAGTTGGGGTTAGAGGGAAAGTGGGGCAGGGAGGAAGTAGGAGTTTGGGATTAGCGGATGCACACTACTTTATATAAAATAGATAACCCACAAAGCCTTCTCAGGTGGGGCAGTGGTAAAGAATCCTCCTGCCAGTGCAGGAGACACAAGAGAAAAAGTTTTGATCCCTGAGTCTGAAAGATCCCCTGGAGAAGGAACTGGCAACCCACCCCAGTAGTGTTGTCTGGAGAATTACATGGACAGAGGAGCCTGGCAGGCTACAGTCCACGGGGTCACAAAGGGTCGGACACGACTGAGCGACTGGGCACACATGTACACATCAATAAAGATGATAATATAACACAGGGATTCTATTCAGTATTCTGTAATAACCTAGAAGGGAAAAGAATCTGAAAAGGAAGATTTACACATATATATATATCTGAAAAAAAGCAGTACATATATATATATATATATATATCTATGAGGGTGTGTGAAAAGAGTGTTTGTGTGTGTGTGCGTGCACACCCATGTGGCCACATATGTGGAAGTGCCTGACAACAAGTTCCATGGAGGGGACCAGTGGCAGGGGGCAGGGGTGGGAGAGGAGGTCTTTTCACTCTATATTTCTCATAATTTAGAATTTTGTACACCTGCATAGGCTACTTTAAAAACCCTCAAAAGATAAATCAAGCTATTTTTGAAAAGGGAATCCATCAGAATTTCTGGCAGGAGGTTCTGCGTCCTCGTTGAGGGTCTGGTCGGAGATGCTGGACGACCGTATCCTGATCAGGCCTCTGTGTCAGAGTCCAGCCAGCCGGGGACCGGCGCCAGGAGGGGGTGGGTCGGCCCTCCCCTAAGTGACGGGCTTGAGCGTGTCCTAGCCCAGTGTTGACCAAAGCAGCTCGTAGCCACTCTCGAGGAGTAACAGGCGGCTGGGCGTCACGGCTACCCTTTCCTGTCCTACATTTTCTGGAAATTTAGGGCAGGTCTCTGAGTGACACCGTGCCTTGAGCAGAGTCCTACCTCCGTGGGGGGACAGGGGAGGCTGTGTTTTCGATAACTTCTCCCCCTTGGTTGTTCCAACATCTGCCTCTCAAGCCAAATGAATTTTCTTTCTGCTGAGACAGTGCTCACTGACGCCCGCCTCTGGGGCCGCTGACGTCTCTGTGTCTTTGCTCTCCAGACATCTGCCTCTGAAACCGAACGGAGTCCTGCGCGATGGGGGGCAGCCACCGGGGCTTTGCTTGGAGGTCTCTGGACCGCTCAGATGAGGCAGGAGATGGCAGAACAGGAGGCCCCTGACAAAGCTCCTGTAAGTCCTTCTCTGGTGGTTTCGGGGTTAGCTGTGAACTCGTAAGAACACTGGTAAACTGAAGCTTCTCCACGGACCACAGATGTTCCTGGTGAGCAAGAATGAAACTGGAAGGCAGCTCGGTGTTGCTCACGTGTTCAGTGCGCCATCACAGGTGGACGGATGGGCAGGTGTGGACGCAGGAGGCCCTGGATGGGGCTGGAAGGTTCTTGAGGCATCAGCTCAGGAGACCCAGCTGCTGGGCCCATGGCGGGTGGGGCGGGCCACTGGGTCCTGTCTGTTCTGGGAGTTTCCCTGACATCTCTCTGTTAACTCCAAACCAGAGACTGCTGCCCCCTCCCCACTTCCCTTCTCCCCTTCAGAACTGCTTTTACTGAATTTTGTAGCACCCTGTCCCCGCCCCTTTCTGCATGCAGGGACAGCCCCATGTCAACTGAATAGGTGGTTATTTGATGATGCTGAGGGGGGGGGGCAGGGAAAGACCACTGCTAGGCAGCCTTCCCCCAGCCCCAGGGAAGGGTCCCCAGCAACCTCTCCTTTGCTGAGCAGCTGGGGTGACCTCGGCCTCCAGAAAAGGGGAACTTGGGGAAATGTCGCAGCTTCATTCCGACTTGGCTAGTGGCCCCCTTCCAAACTCAGCCTCTGGCCCTGACCTGGGTAAGACCTATGGCACATTTTCACGTCTTGCCCTCAGATCTTGCAATTCTGAATGCTTCCCCTTACCTGGAAACACGCATATGCGTATACCGCTGCCCACAGGCAGACACGCGCTCACCTATTTCTTACAGGAGTTTTCAAATGAGACCTGACCTGTCCTTTCTGGGGAAGGCAGGGTTTCACAAGGACACGTCCCCAGCTCCCTTGTCCCTGACTCTGGTCGCCGTATGCAGCAGGACCGGGCGACAGAGCTCCGATCATCCACGACGCCCAGAGCCCAGACGGGTGGCTCAGGTGGGGCTGAGCCAGGCCGCCCCAGGGCCGCGGGCGAACGCAGACGCGCCCTGCCGCAGCCCCAGGAAGCAGGTGCTGGCCGTGGCCCAGGCGGCGGTTCTTGCTGAGTCTGAAGAATCCCTTCAAGAGCTGGTAATGAGAGATGCTGAAGCCCGCACTGATTACAGACTGCGGCAGAATGCAGACGACGGAGGGACGCGCTGGGAGCAGCAGATGGGGAAGGAGCGGGTGGGAAGGGCCTGGAGACCCTCCGGGTGGACCTGAGCCTGGCGGGCAGGGGGCCTCGGACCGAGGTTCCCTCCACACAGGAGAGGCTGGCACGAGGGTCCAG
>SJYF01000810.1:794070-838861 GCA_006410515.1 Procapra przewalskii | reverse complement strand
CACCAGACACACACTCACACACCCCTACACACAGACACATGCACACACACACACACACACGGCTCCATACACACACACACACACACACACATACACACACACTCACACATACCCCTACACACACACACACACACACACACACTGCTCTATACACACACACTGCTCTATATACACACACACACCCCTACAACACACACTCATACACACATACCCACACACCCACAGCTCGGGGTACACCCTCCCACACACACACAGCCTGCATGCACACACACACACACATGTGCATGCCCCTCCCCCTTGCAGCCTTCAGTGCACATGCCCCTCCACACCCCCCACACACACCTGCACACCTCCCCACGGCTGAACTGTGCAGGACTCCTGCGCAGCCGGCAGTGAGGTGGTGATGGAGTGCTGTGCCCACGAGGAGCCCATGCTCCTCACCTTGGCCATCGCACGGGAAAGAGTTGAGCAGCTCCCGTGATGCCCCCTGGAGGTTTAGGGGCCACAGCCTACACCTGCACGAGCCTGGCACCACCGCTCCCCACCACCGAGAGCCCACGTCTGTGCGAGGGGACGCAGCCTGAACCCCGTGCTCTGTCTAGAGGACATCGAGCGGGTCACAGAGTGTCTGATGGGTCCGGCCCCAGAGAACAGGCATGATTCCTGGGATGCGGGGACAGGTGGGTTTGGGGGCTGGCGAGGAGACACTGATGGAATCCCAGGACCTTCTATAACACGGTCACTCATAACAGCCTGGTAACAAGTCCTGACATCTGCATCTCTAGGTTAGAAAGGAAGGTGCAGAGAAGGAGTCGGGTAACTAGCGATGCTAACTGGATGCCCGGGACACACAGAGGCGAGTCTGAGCCCCAGCCACACTCGAGAGCCCTGAGACTGCTCTCCACCCCGGCCCGGTGCGTGCGCCAGGGTGGTCCCCTCTCCACCGTGGGGGGCCTGTGGCCGCAGCAGCTGCCACTCTGGGATTAGGTTTTGCTCTGTGGCAAGGCAGAAGGGACTGGACAGATATGATGAAGGTCCCGATGTAGCCGACTGTGAGTCCATCCAGAGAGAAATGGTCCCGGTGGGCCTGGCCTAACCCAATGGGCCAGGCTGTCCCTAAAGGGAGGCTGGAAGTCAGGGATCCTCCGACTGACCCTAGAGAAGCAGGGTGCCCCGAGTCCCATGGCTGTGAGGGCATGAATTCTGCCATCAATCACGTGAGCTCGGGAGGACCCCATGCCTCAGGTGAGACCCCCGCCCTGGCCCAGACCCTCGAGTGAAGCCTCCAGGGCAGCGTCTGGCAGAGCTGAGTCCAAACTCCAAACCCGCGGAAAACGTGAGATCAAACCTGTGTGCGATTCTCAGGGGCACAGCGTGTGGCCACCCACTTCACTGCCATGGAAACAGCTGCACTGGGCCTGAGACCAGAGTCACACTCCCACGCCTGGAGGAGCCCCAGCTCAGCGGCTCCAGAGTCGAGGTTCTGGAGCTGAGTGAGTGAGCAAGGTGGGCGTAAGATTCTGGCTGCTGAGATCAGTGCAGGGGCCGAAACCGTGGTGCCCAGGAGAGCGGTCACCAGCGACCTTGAAAGCCATCAAAGGAGACAGAGACTGGCTTCTCGCGAGAGCCGCTGTGCACGTGCAGACAGCAAGCGGCCCCGGGGAAACGCGGGCCTCCCGCGAGACTGCCATTTTTATCCACAAAAAGAGACGTATAATAACAAGTTGAAAAAACGGAAATTAAAACTACCATAACAAAGCTATTCTGTGCTTATTGAACTAAGAAATACATTTGCAGCTTGCCACGGTTTCCAAGGGCTGGTCCCCGAGAGGAGGAACACGCTTTGTTGATTTCGTCAAGACACCCTTCCCGAGCGTGGGGCTTATAATAGGAGTGATTGATATGCATGGGCTGCCGCGCACGTTTCTGTCGCAGCCCCGATCCATTCTGTGAAAGCAAACCAGCATTTAGCCGTCTATTCAGAGATGACAGGTCTACACCAGGCCTGGGGGTGGGGCGGGGGATCCCTGTGCCGCTCCTGTCAGAGGGAGAGTGTCTGCCTACAGGAAGACAGGGACCTTCCAGACCACGCAGTGTTAAGGACACCACCAGCCAGGCCGGTTCACACTCCGCTTACTCTGGAAGAGAGAGAAGCCGGAGTCCTTTTCCCGGGCCAGGGCGTGGGTGAGAACACGCCAGGTGCAGAGTTGGGCCTGGTTCCCAGCACAGAGCTGGCCCCTGCGGCCTGCCCTCTGACCTGCTGAAGCATCACTGTGCCCTTATCTGCTATGTGAGCAAAACAGCTGCCCCACTTGGGGACCACTGCCCCCAAGGACGCTGTCCCGTGAGGGCAGGGCCACCACCAGCGCGGGCTCTGAGAAGAAGCTCGTGCTATGAGGCTCCACACCACCCCACGTGATGAGCCACAGGCCCAGCAGGAGGTGAGAGCCCCCGGTGGTCTGTGCTGGCCCTGCATCCTGAGGGGCCCGGCCTCCAGGGGAAGTTCACAGGCCAGGCGGGTGACCGATCGGGCGGGTGACCTGAGAGAGCTTGCGAGCCATGCAGTTCTGGGTGCAGCAGTGGCCCGGGGATGGCACCGAATGGGCGACCTGGGATGTGACACACACGTGGAGAGATGGGGGCTGGGGCGTGGAGGCCCAGCTGAGCAGCGATGGGCAGGAGGGCCGACGTCCCTGAGAAAGCCGCCCCTCAGCAGCCAGGACCTCAGGAGGTGTGACACCCTGGGCTCCGTCTCCCGTCTGCTCAGCAGGGAAAGAGCCCGCTGGTCTGACCTCTCGCAGCCGCGAACCCCTGGAACGGATCTGAACACAGGGAAGGCCAGGGAGCTTCACTGAAGGAAGCTCACACGCAAATAGGGTCAAGGAACACAGGAGCGTCCACGAAGACCCCCAGAAGTCTGCGGAGACGGCCCCTCACCTCTGACGACGGGGTAACAAGCTCACACCTACATGCACGCATCACAGAGGGTCAAGATGAGACGCGACCGGGGCACGGATGACCCTGACCACAGCCTGGGTACCTCTCAGCCCTTCAGAGAAAAGCTGACATTGTCTTAAAAATCGGAGCTCCGCAACCCCAGAGGATAAAGCCAGTGGTGGAGCACGCTTCTTTCTGAAGTCGTTCCCGGGCCTGGGAAGGGATGTTCCAGGGGCCGCGTCTGCTTCCTGCCCCCCCTGCCCCTCTCAGCAGACGGGATCCATGGGGGATGTGAGGCCTCGCCCTGACCCCTCGGGGTGGGAAGACCTGCCTCCTGAGCCTGGAGAAGGCTTCCGGCTTCCCCCAAGCCAGCCCGCTTCCTGAGGCGACCTGTACCCCATGGGCAGCTGACATGGAACACCCAGGCCCCTCTCCCAGCCCAGGTGGTACCAGCTCTGAGGGACAGCCCCAGTTCTCGGAGTTCTGGAGGGTTCAGCCTCCCTCCCTGACACAAGCGGGGGTCCCAGGGCCCCTCCTAATACACTCCCTGCTCACAGACGCTCTGGAGTTTCCGTCTGGGGAACCCACTCAAAACAAACAACCCCCCAGCCCACCCCGCAGCTCTCTCGCCTTCTGCTGTGGCTGGCAGGCATGGGGAGTTGAGGCCCACACCACGTCACGTGCTGGCCCCCAACTCACGCCTCCTCCTTTGCCTCTCCTCCACCTGTCTGAGCACAGCCATAAATATTTATGGTTGATTTTGATTTGCACAAAGTATATTTTGTTCTCATTACAGGAACCTCAAAAAATTGAGACATTTTTGATCACCCTTGAGTTCCCCTTAATAATTAATTTGGGAGCGATCATCAACAAATTTATGCAAAGTGCTCCTTGACTTTTTCTTCTAGAACCGGAGGCTTCTGTCCTCTTTCCTAGGCTCCAAATTAGTGTCTGGCTGTGATGAGCTTCCTGGAAATTTTCTCTAGCCTGGACATACCTAAGTCAAGATCCTCGATAATCTGAAATATGCAATACCTAAGCCCGATCTTTTGTTCAAGTTGAAAAACATCCATGAAATATGTTTGTGCTGGGCAGTGTGTGCTCTTTGTTGTTCAAAGCGGTAACTTGACAACAGTCAAACTCGGAACAAAAGGAGCCCAGAAGTTCTGCCGTCTCTGGAGAAGCGGGCGCCTGGCCGTGTGGCCCCTGCAGCGAGGAGGTGCCCCGGTGGAAGGGCTCGTCCACCTGATCTCAGGATTCTGAGTACATGGCTATTTGCGTTTACTTTTTTTCAGAGTTATTATTCATGTCCTTTGGCTCTTTTCCTAAAGATGGTCAACTACATTCTTTCAGGCAATCTTTTTTTTTTACCTATCAGATTGACAAAGGTTAAAAATTAGCCGTATGCAGCATCAATAAGAGTGAGAGATAAACTCTCATGCATGGTGGCAGAATATGATCGTTTACGGCTGAACGACCTTTCAGAGAGAACTTTACCATCGTTTATAAAATCGAGAATGTGCATAGCATTGCGCATAACACTTCCACCACCAAGAACTCAGCATTCGGAGAAGTTCACACAAACCAGCCCAGGTGCGACTGTGACCGGCCACAGCAGCCTTACGTGCGACAGAGAAATATCAGAAACAGTTGTCTCCCGTGGCGACAGTTTAAATCCCCCTGCACCCCCAGTACAGGGATCTGGGGACCGTCTGAATGGATCTGTGTGGACTGTCATGAGGGGCAGCCAAGGGGACTCACGGGCCAGAAGGGCAAGCTGCACAGTGCTGTCTATTTCTACATTTAGAGGGCAGACAATGCACGCACGTGCACACACATGCACACACACACACGCGTGTGTTCACTTGTCAAGGTGTCTAAGAGATGGTTAGTCATGGTCAAGTGGGACAAAGAGGGCCAAGCAAGAGGTGGGGATTTCACTTTTTCCTTTATATTCTCCTCTTCTAAATTTAGCTACACAAAATATATTAACTTCGCATTTAAAAGCTAAGAAAAACCCACAACTTGTAAAACTTCTAGGTAATGTAGGGCGAGTTTAAAAGGAGGAAAAGCAGTTTCACTTTGGACCCCCAGTGTTTTGTATTGTTTATAATTAATTGATTTTATTTAATAAAATTTCAAGGAATACTTTTTTTAATAACTTAGGCTTTGATATAAGTTCTGTGGTCACTGATTCTAGAATAGTCCACATCCATTCCCTGGGAAACAAGATTTTGCAAATGTACAGGGCTGCATGCATTCATCAAGAACATTCTGGCCCTTCCAACTTATTCAAAAATTATTCTGTGAGCTATTTTCACTGATGTACTGACTGATAGTGGTTAATCAGTTAAAAGTTAAAGTTTGCCGAGGAAGAAGGAAGCTAAGTCAGATTAAGTTGATATCCAGAAAAACAGCTTATGCTACTTCCCATGAAAGTAAAACTTGTTTTGTTGCTGAAGTTCTTGCTGCTGGTTGTCTCCCAGTGTTTATTCTCCTCTTTCCAACAGCTGTCTATTTCTAATTTTAGCAAGACACAAAGCCACTTACAGTAAGCCTCATATTTCTGTCTTCTTTGGACCTGGGGGCTGCTCTACAAACAAGCCCAGTGAGATCTGAGTAGAAATGTAAGTAGAAAGACGATGATAGGAAGCCAGCTCAGCCGCACGTGCAGCCCTTTGGGTATCCTGCGTCTGCTCCTTTCTGTGGCTGGCCACACAAATACGACGGCTGGAATTCTGGCAACCACACTTCACCACGTGGTAACCTGAAGATAGAAGCTGGTCCTAAGGAACACTGAGTGGGGCGGTCAGAAAGATGACTCACCATATATCAGAGCCAGCAAGCTACCCGCCTGTGTGGGCTCAGCTCCTGCAGTCATGCCCGTCTCTGGGCGACCCCATGGGCTGTAGCCCGCCAGACTCCTCTCTCTGTGGGATTCTCCAGGCAATAATTCTGGGCTGGGTTGCCCTGTCCTCCTCCAGGGGGTCTCCCTGACCCAGGGACTGAACCCACATCCCCTACGTCTCCTGCACTGAGACATGGGCTCTTCACCACTAGCGCCACCTGGGAAGCCCCCAGATGACCCATGGGCTTACACATATGTGTGTTTTTCTCTGAGAAGGAAAGAAATTGGGTAGCCCCCAGTTCCAAGTCTGGCTCCTAAAAAGCTTCTGAAGGATCCTCTCCCCCTTCCCTTTCCTGTCTGCCAGCTGAGCAGGGGATGGGGTGGGACCCCTGAATATGGCTGTGCCACCCAAAGGAAGGAGCCTGAGCCCCCAGGGGATTCCAAGCGCAGGGGCTTGCTCTCCTCCAGCTAGACATATACCGCTCCCCAGCCCTCAAACCGTGGGCTGAGCCGAGCAGGAAAACTAAGCCTGTGCTGCGTTAAGCACCGAGTGCCTCGGTGTTTAGACGCGGCCCTCCAGCCCCCGCCTCTTCACCTCTGACCATCTCCTCGTGCATGCCTGTCCTTCAGTTGCTTCGTCACGTCCAGCTGCTTGTGACTCCGCGGACCGCAGCACACTGAGCTCCCCGTCCTTCGCTGTCTCCCTGCGTTTGCTCAAACCCATGTCCACTGAGTCGGTGATGCCATCCAACCATCTCATACTCTGCCCCCTTCTCCTCCTGCCTTCGACCTCTCCCAGTATCAGGGTCTTTTCAAGTGAGTCAGCTCTTCACGTCAGGTGGCCAGAGTATTGGAGCTCCAGCTTCAGCATCAGCCCTTCTGATGAATATTCTCCTCGCACATCTATGCCCCAATCCCTCTCTTCTTATAAGGATTCATGGTGGGTTGCGGGTCACTCCACTTCAGGATGCCTACAACACAACAAAGGAGAAAGGTGACCAACAGATCTCAGTAAAAACCAGCCCAGCATTGTGAGGTCGTGAGGCAGGTGGTAAACTCAAAGCCTGTCTGAGCCATACCGGTGGCTCACTCTGGGCACACACAACAGCTGGCTGGAGACGGTGGGATGTCCCTCTGTTTTCAAGGCCCTGAGACAAGCTGATGTGGAGGAAAATCAAAGAAGAGCTTTTGTCGGGATGGCTGAATAAGCGTGTGTTCACTTTCCATGCTGCCTCAAGCCCCATTGAAATGGCAAGAGAAAAAGAACTGAGTTGAAAAGGGTTTCCACCAGCAGACCTGGGCCGTAAGGAATGGCTGGGAGACACCCAGCAAATGGAGCCTGATTGAGGATGAAGCCATCAGGGACCAGGGTTCCCATGTAGGCAAAAGACAAAACGTCTGAAAAGTGAGTTTTCCCAGCAGAACTCAGAAGAGCCTGAATCAGAGGCTGTGAGAACTTAAGCAGGAGAAGGTCCCCTGATGCTGCTGATGTGGCTGGTGGGTCCAAGGATGGGAGCAGGGTGAAGGTGCGCCTGCCCTCAAGCCAGCGGGCCTGGCACGTTCAGTTAGGCAAACGCCACAGGTGGTTTCCAGGTGTGCGTTCTGGCCGGGAAGACCCCACGGCCAGAGAAGTGAGGCGCACCCAGGCAGAGCCGCAGCTGTCGGGGGCGGTGGGCTTCCTCAAGGGTTCACAAGCCCCAGGGATGCTCACCCCACACACTCCTCCCCGCCCCGCCTGCTCCTCCCAGGCCAGGGTCCGTGCGCCCTCTGTGAGAAGAACTGATTCTTCTGGCTGGAGACGTGCCCTGCCGCGCGCGAACCCTCAGTCCACGTCCAGCCCGGAGAGCCCACCCAAGCGAGGAGAGAAACAGCAACGCGGGAGAAAGCCAGCGATGTGAAGAAAGGTGCCCAGCTCAACACAAAAACAGACGTATCTCTTTAAGGAACAAGAGCTGTTTTGAGTCCTGGAATAAGTGAAACAGAACACCAGCAATTAAGACATTCAGAGGGACTGGAGAAGATATTCCACGCATGCAAATAGCGGGACCGATATGAAACACAACTTAGCAAATACCTTATGAATTACAAATAGGATTATACAAACAAAAACCTCAGGAAAAGTCTCTACAGCAGGAAGAGCTGGGAAAAGGACATGTTGTGAATGGGAGGCTGGAGGTGGAGTGTGGGGGGGTGGTCTGAACAGAAGCCAGGGCGGAAGGAAGGGCAGGCAGTGGCAGAGGAAGGTTCATACACGTGAGTAAGAGACGCTCAACCTTTAGCAGGTGTCGGGCAGAGGAAGACGTGAGCAAAGACACTCTAGGAGGCTCAGTGCAAGAATAAAGGCTCGCATCTCCCCATCGACCAGCACGTTGCTCCATCACACACAGACACAACTTGGTAAGATTTCTGATCATCAGCATTTTAACAAAAACACAGAAAACAGAGACTTAGGAAGCAACCAGCTTACTGGCAAAGGTTCACTGACCAGGCTGCTGTGAAATCTGTGGTTGACAAGCTCTGACTGACGAAGATGAAATAATGCCTTTAAATTTTACTAGGGAAATTATTTGAAACCTAGATGTGACACCAAGTTAAAAGTGGCTGCAACCATGAAGACAAGAGAAAGACATCTGCGCTCTGATTTAGAAAATCTACCGAGAGTTAGATCTCTGTGAAGGAACTGATGTTCCAGCAAAAATGACAACCGAAATAATACAAAAGGCACAAGATAACAGGGCTCAGAAAGAATGACAGACAAACCTAAGCACATATTTTCATTGTTGAGAGCATGGCTGAGAAATGTAAAGGCGATTGTTAAGAGATTACCTTTAAGGAAGCAGGAGCACAGAGTGAAAACAAACAAACCCTTGAGCTAAAGTCCCAGATGACGTTCAATAGAGCAGTAGCTGGCAATAAAGAGAAAAGTCCTTAAATCCTCTAAGAGAGGAGCAAACCGTCACAAGCAAAGTATGCGCAATCAAACTTCTCAACAGCAACCCTCGAAGCCAGACGTCAGTGGGGCAAAATATCGGGGGGTGGATTTATTACCCGACTAAAATGGTACACCCCTCTGAACGAGCAAGCGTGAGAGTGGAGTAAAGGCATATTCGGGTACGGAAATCCCCGAGAAATCGACTCTGTCTCAGCGATTTACTTGAGGGTGTACTCCCACACAACACGAGAGGCATCTAATGAAGGAAAGCGGTGGCGTCCAGGGAGCAGCAATCCCAGGTCCAACGAGGGGAGCAGGGCATTCTCGGCACAGTCAAGGGTTCAAGTTCCAGATGACCACAGCGTGGCCGGCCCACAGCATTAGACCCCCGTGGAGCGGGAGAAAGAGGGAGTCGGGGATAAGAGAACGGATGGGTCTCCTGGCACTTTTACCAGATTGAGAGTGTTAGAGCTGAAGGGACGCTGGAGAGTGAAATTGCGTGTGACAAATACACAAAAACGTGATATTTGTTGTCTATGGGGCAGGGGAATGGAGGGCAGGACTTTGATGTTCTCCTTTTTTTTTATTAATAGTACATTTGCACTCTTGATAGTAAATACGGAGGTGGCGGCGGCTGCACTTCAGGCGCTAATACGCCTCACGTGCCGCACGCAGTCGTGTCTGACTCTTCGCGACCCAGTGGACTGCAGCCCGCAGTCCGTGGAATTCCCCAGACAAGAATGCCGGAGTGGGTTGCCATTTCCTCCTCCAGGGGCTCTTCCCAACCCAGCGATCAAACTCACAACTCGTGGGTCTCCTGCATGGGCGGGCGGGTTCTTTACCACTTGCAGCATCTGGGAAGCCCTTTAGCTGTATGTAAGATGGTTTGATAGACATTGACGTTCAGGCACTCTGCACAGTGGAGTTCAGGCTGAGATGACTGATGCGCAGGACCCAGGGCAGGGATGTCTGAGAGGCCCCCACATGGACAGGTCTAGAGGAGACTGGAGCGGAGGGTCAGCAGACTCAGTGCGGCCACAACGCCTGCTCATGATGTCCTTGGGGAGGTGTTCAAACCTTCAAGCAAAGGAAATCTAAAGAGGAGTGGACGTATGTATACTTATGACTGATTCACTTTGCTGTACAGTAAGAAACTAACACACCGTTGTAAATCAACTATACTCCAGTAAAAATTAACCAAAATAACCTTCCACCAACACGAGACAGCACGAGGCATCCGTTAGACCAGAACAGCAGAGTCAAGGGAAAGCACTGTGGCCGGACGTCAGCCTCAAAGGAGACCGTGTTGTGAAGAGCAGGGAAGGTGATGCTTGGATTGACAAGAAATCCTTGACAAACAGAGCTCAGTAATGATAGAGTGGCATGCCCGCACAATGAGGAGAGTTCCAGGTTTTTACAATTAAATTATATATAATAAAGAGTTAGTGCTTTCCGTCTCCAAAGGTTTTTAAACATTCAGGAATCCCCTTCCCAAAGAACCCACCTACCTCCTTCCTCCTGCTAAAGCAATCTATTTTTAGGCAACAGCGAAAGAAAAAGGGATGGTATCAGTGTTCGGAGGATTTTTTTTTTTTAATTAGTGGTGCTCTCATCATAATTTCTACTATTTTTTCCAGTAGCCCATGGATCATAGTCACATTTTCAGTTTAAATATGCCTTGTGGGCTAGCCTAGGAGCCTCCACACCGTTTACAATGTTGGTTTTATGGGAACATGAGCTTAAATTAAAGTAATTGAATTACAAATAAAATGTGGAGACAACAGTTTAATTTGAATAAGGGATTTCATGTTTATATGAATGTATTTTTGTTCAATAAAAAAGCATCTTGTCTACTTTTTGGCCAGTAGCTTATAAATAATACTGAAAGGCAAGTAATCCATCAAATGGTCCATACTCATCTCTTTCTGACTTCAGGCTCAGGCTTGCAGAGTGGCTGACGGGCAGAGAGAGAGAGACGTGGTGGCTTTGCTAAGTCACGTAAGGCCCAGCCCGCCCCAAGTCCCAGGGGCAAGTCTACGAGGCAAAAATAGAACTGAAATGATTTTTAGGCATCTGCCACTTTTCGAACGCTACTAGTGAGCATAATGACTGGCCAGGACCTTCTCCAGTTGCAGACAATGCCACGCACATCCTTCATCCCCATCAGCACGTAAGTACGGCGGTAACCAGCTACCTCTCTGCTGCTTTTAAAGATACACGAGGGTGGGCCCTTTAATGAGGATATACAATAGCTACGGGAACAATGGATGCCAATATTGGTCAACTTGGTAGTGGGAACAAGGCATCAACAAGTTGACTATAATGTTCTATGTGCAATTATTCTTTTTGTTCCTCTTTTATTTCCTTCTTAATGTTTCACGGCAAACTAAATAGCTAAGAAATTGCAAATGCGGAACAGCACATAATCCTTATTATTATGGTTAATTAAATAACGCTCTCTGTGACACGTCACGGTAATTATCTCCCTTCCCCTCACTCTGCTTCTCCCATTAATTTAGTTCCTAAATTTATTTCTGAACTATGGGTTTTAATAGATAGTTATTTTAATGAGGTCTTTAAAAATGCATGTGTTGTTGATCAGCTTGCTCTTAAGATGCGTGGGGAATGTGACATAGATTTCAGATAATTTAAAGGTAATTTAAAGAAAAGCCCACCATTTCTCAGAAAATAATTGAGAAAGTAATAGGACGGGTGTTCGCGATTAAGACGTGAGCCAAGACTTGGCAATTTCCTTTAAATGTTGGTTTTTCTTCTATTGAGATCTTATCTAATTTGATTTCCTTTCTCGTCCTTAGTCTGATCGACCAGCTATGATCCAAATGCTTTGTGAGTTTTAAAATTATGCTGTACGGGAAGAACCTCACAGGACCGAACAGCCACACTGGCACAGCCCCCGAGGCTAGTGAGGACGTGAGGGCATCTCGCGCTTTCATCGGGCTGTGCCCACACAGCACCCTCCCGCCACCGTCAAGCCTCAGCTGCCAACACCCTCAGGCTCACTTCCCTTCACAGGACCATGATAAACCCCGAGGAGAAGAGCGAAGCCTTTTTCACCTTGGGACACAACTAGCTGGCAACCCAAATGGCTCCTCTGGACAGGGGTTTCTGTAGGATTTTACAGACTTTTTTAAGTTTATTTTTTACTTGTTGCTGTTGTTCAGTCACTCAGTCGTGTCCAGCTCTTTGAGACCCGTGGACTGCATCATGCCAGGTCTCCCTGTTCATTATCTCCTGGAGCTTGCTTAAACTCATATCCACTGAGTCGGTGATGCCATCCACCCATCTTATCCTCTGAGTCCCCTTCTCCTCCTGCCTTCCATCTTTCCCAGCATCAGAGTCTTTTGCAATGAGCTGGCTCTTCGCATGAGGTGGCCAAAGTATTGGAGCTTCAGCTTCAGCATCAGTCCTTCCAATGAGTATTTAGAGTTGATTTCGTTTAGGACTGACTGGTTTGATCTCCTTGCTGTCCAAGGGACTCTCAAGAGTCTTCCCCAGCACCACAATTTGAAAGCATCAAACTTTCAATATCTTTATGAAACAAACAAAACCCAAAACAAAGAATATTTTAATTAAAGATGAAACCAGGGAAATTATTTTGACCATGAGATTTACATTTCCAAGAAGAAATGAAGCACGGGCCCCACAGGTCAGTGTTTGTGCTTTAAGCTCTGGCGCTTCCCTAGTCGGGTGCATGTATACGTATGTATGCATGTGTAACTGGGTCACAGAGCTGTGCAGTGGAAATAAACACATACTGTAAAGCAACTACAGTTCAATAAAAAAAAGGTTTTGGAAAGTCCCACTCAGAAGCCTCACATGACCAAAGCCCAGAGCCTTGTTTCCAGGGATGTCTTTTCCTTTGCATCTGTGTTTTGCTAGTACGTGTATATTTGTCTTCTGAGGCCTCTTATCTAGTGTCTTTGTTTCCATGGTAAATTCAGAACAAGCCAATTCTTACCACTGCTCATTAGAAACTAATTTCTTTATCCCGAATTACATTTCTGGCTTTTCTTGCATTAATTATCTCAAAGAATGAGGTGTCATGCATTGAAGTTCTGCAAGTCCCTTCCCCAAGCCAACGGCATTTAGTAAGAAGGGGCACACTGAGTGATGCCCAGTGCAAGTCAGAATTTGCCAGTGACCAGTGAATGACACTGTCAACATGGTCTATGCTAAGACTGAAAGTAGAGGTGAGAGCAATACAGCTTTCTCTGCACCTGTGGCCACCTATGCACTGGGGTCCTGGAAGGGAGGGCTCTCATACTAAGCCTTCACAGAAGCAAAAGCATCTGACCCAGTAACCCAGTGAGGCAGCTTTCCTTAAACGCTTGCTGACTGATGAAAACGCAATGTAACTGCAGATTTAACTGCCTCCTCCTTACAAGGGGCCTGTGAGTGGCACCTGAGGCCTGAAACTCTCGCTTCCAGTTCCAACTTCTTTCACCTTAAATTGTATGGACGCTACCACTTAAGATTCAAACTAGAGAAGTGACCAGATGGAGTGTGTAATCCTGGCCTTTCTTGCTCATTTTTAAATAGTTGGATATTTCTGCAGTCCGTGGGGTCACAAAGAGTCGGATAGCACTGGGCGACTGAACGGCAACAACAATACATTTTGCCATCCACTCCCAATTTGGGTGGCACAGAGGCCATGTGGACGTCCACTCCTCTAGGCAGAATCTTGCTGTTGTTGTTGTTGGACCATCACATTTTTTTAAAAAGGGGGCTAGGATGACACCTCGTAAACATTCTTGGAAGGAAATTCCCCAAAAGCCAGAGGTCGCACACTCAGTAACTGGACTAGCATCTCGCGAGACGGTCTCTCCAAGACCATCTCCCTGAACCACAGCTCTTCCCAAGGTCAGGCTTGGCTTTCTACTTGTCACAATAATTCAGTATGTTTCTGAAGCCTGCATTTGTCTGAATGATGTAAGTACTAAGTGGAAAGTTGCACCATCTGTGTGGATTAAACTTGACTCACAACTTGCCACACAGCTCTCATTCTCAGAGCAACTGCTCAACCTGTTCTTAGAAATCCTGTAGAAACAGTCAACGCCGATGTCACTGGAGCTGATTGAGGCTGCCATTTGATTCCAACTACCCCCACGGCATCTCGAATGAAGGTGAACCCTCGCAGCAAGTACAGCGAGCCTTGCTTTGGCTCTGAGAACTCCTTTCAAGGTGCTGGACTTCCACTGGGGAAAAGTTGCCCTGCCTTTAACCCTGCAGACCTCTTTTCCATCTTGTATGTTTGTTGTTGTTTGTTATCCAGTCGCTCAGTCCTGACTCTTTGCGACCCCATGAACCACAGCACACCAGGCCTCCCTGTCCATCACCAACTCCCAGAGCTCACCCAAACCCATGTCCATTGAGTCAGTGATGCCATCCAGCCATCTCATCCTCTGTCCTCCCCTTCTCCTCCTGCCTTCAATCTTTCCCAGCATCAGGGTCTTTTCTAGTGAGTCAGCTCTTCGCATCAGGTGGCCAAAGGACTGGACCTTCAGCTTCAGCATCAGACTTTCCAGTGAATATTCAGGGTTGATTTCCTTTAGGACTGACTGGTCTGATCTCCCTGCTGTCCAAGTTATTCTCAAGAGTCTTCTTCAGCCCCACAGTTCAAAAGCATCAGTTTTTTGGTGCTCAGCCTTCTTGTTTAACATTGCAGAACCCCGAACTAACTTTGCCTCACCGTGTTTCTCTGTAGCCATAGCATCTTCAAGGCTAATATCATCTGTCAGATCCCTGTGGAGGAAATTGCTGAGGTGGTTCTCTCACGCGAACTCGTGGCTCAGAATGAAAATTCCCACAACAAGGCCAAGTGAACCAACTCATAACCAAGCCCAGTGCTTCTCAGCTATGTACACATGAGCACACTAGCTTTCATTCTGGTTCCCCAGATTGTGGGGTAATATTAGCCCTTGCCTCATAGATCTTTGCAAGGATCAACGAGCTCATGGATGAAAACTGTTTGAAACAACAGGGAAAATAGTCAGTGTTCAAGAAATGTCAGCTACTGTTGTTATTTGCCAGGTAAATCATGATACAGTATCTTGGCCAGTGCCGCATCCCTGTGGGCCTGCCGTGTCAAAGGGGACCTAATCGGACTTGGGCTTACTCAGTACATGGGACCTGCCCATTCAGCTCCCCAGCTTGCTTCAGCAGGTGCTGTGTGCTTTCTTCAAACTGCTTATTATCTTTCCTGTTCGGATCCAATTTCTGAAAGCTAATGCAAGAGAGAACCCGCCTGCCAGTGCAGATGATATAAGAGACATGGGTTCGATCCCTAGGTTGGGAAGATCCCCTGGAGGAAGGCATGTCAGCCCACTCCAGCATTCTTGCCTGGAGAACCCCATGGACAGAGGAGCCTGGTGAGCTACAGTACATAGGGTCAGAAAGAGTTGGACACGACTGAAGCAAGTTAGCACGCAACCCAAGAGAATCCATAGGAAGAGAGACTCAATGTATCTCCAAGATCATCACACACCCCTCACACCCCTAATTCACTTAGCACCATGCAAAGTCCTCCTTCATCCAATCCCACAGGCTGAAAGATGGGTACACAAATAGGACTTGGGAGGAAAAAGATGGGAGAAAGTGAGAGATGGATGAGAGAGAAAAAGACGGGCTCTGTGTCCACGATGTGCTGTTGGTCTCAGATTCATTCTCTCCGCCCTCTTCACTCCCTTCCCTCCTCCACATCCCTCCCTCCACACATCCCTTCCCCTCCCCCTCCTCGGCACCGGCCCCGACCAAACTTGGTCCAAACCAACTCCAGCCACACCGTGGACCGCTTGGTTTCTTCCCAGATTCAAAGGCTTACTGTGGTCAAAACCAACCCTTTTTATTCTATTAGGGTTTACATTTGTGATTCAAACAATGTTTAGAAGATCACAATTTGACATTACTCCCTAAGTGGTAGATTTAAGGCATTTTGAGCTATGTTATTTTCTCATGCACAAACCAACCCGGATATTTGGCTGCATGTGCAAATGTGTTTAGACACGTGAGTTTCAATGGAGTCCCAAAGAAGGACTCCCTTTCAGAAGAGCTGTGTGGCTTACGCTGTGTTTCCAAGGCCCTAGGCTTTCAGGAGGCCGTTGCAGGCTAAAGACGTGATAAACCTTCTCCACCGATCTTTTTTATTCCACAGTCATAAAAGAAAATGCTGGGCTCTTCCATTATGTCTTTTCTCCCCCTCTCATCCCTGCTCTCCACCCACCCCCAGCCTCTCTTGCACGGTCATTAGAAGCAAACAGAGGACCACACTTCTACCTTTTAATTGGGTGTTTAACAGGACAGTGTTTGAAAGCAATTAACGGGGAAAAACATTTTTGTCCTGTTTTATCAATTGGTCTTCAAGAAAAATGCCAACCCAAGGTAATGATTCTGTGCGAGCCAGGAACCTGTTGTCCTTTTCACTTTTTCCCATGTCACAATTTATTCACTGAATTCACTCTCCAAATTACTGCAGAGCTGATTGTCTCTCTGAGAGTGGAAAATGAGTTCGGCCTCCTCCGGCTTCCCCTTCATCTGACGCCCGCTTTTGGCTTTTCTTCTGCGCTGAGTCATGTGCTACGCGGGGAAAAAAGGAGAGGACCTTCCCAACTATGTGAAGTGGCTGGAGTGGCTTCTTGGTACCTGTGAAGAGCCCCCTTGAAGCAGCTTAGGGGACAATGGCAGATTGCGTCTGGCAGGGCTTTGTTTTGTCCACATGATCTATTTCGCACGCATCCAGGCAACTGATGAATGGGGATTAACGCAAGTTTTCACCTTATTGAAATGAGTGATTCAAAGCAAACAAATAGGACTAACTAGTTAGAATATGAAATTGAAGATTCTCTAAGACCCTTTGTTATCCTGCAAGTCACATTCACTCTCAGCTGAAACATATGCAGATGGACACGCAAACACCAGGTCACGGGACTGTCCCCACGTTCGTTTGATGCGGTCAGGATGCACATCGGAAACACTCCCCCAATCTGTGGGCATCACATAACCCACCCGCATTTGTGGGGAGACAACCTGCACCTCCATTCTCAGAACTTGCATCAAAAATTAATTAATCTATGTATTCAGTTCAGTGGAGAAGGCGATGGCAACCCACTCCAGTGTTCTTGCCTGGAGAGTCCCAGGGACAGGGGAGCCTGGTGGGCTGCCGTCTCTGGGGTCGCGCAGAGTCGGACACGACTGAAGCGACTCAGCAGCATTCAGTTCAGTTTGGTTCCGTTCAGACTCTCAGTCGTGTCTGACTCTTTACAACCCCGTGGACTGCAGCACGCCAGGCCTCCCTGTCCATCGCCAGCTCTCGGAGCTATGAATTAGGAACCATTAAGATGACACCTGCTCTAGGTTATTGTCCTGATACTAAATTGAAGTCTTGAATCATCACAATTATAAAATCTGTCACAGATATTGTGCAGATCAAATTCAGACTAAAGCTGGTTCCATGATGCTTTTAGTTTCAGATACTATAGCTTTGCTGGTTACAAGAATTTCTTTAGGATTATCATATGATAGTCCATTGTGTTGGGGTCATGTGGCAATTATCAACAAATATACGAGATCACACACAGAGGTGTGCACACACACATGCCCCGACACCTCACACACACACACATGTGCACACACACCTAAGAGCCCTTGAATTCACTTGTTAAAGTGGTTTCCATTGTATGTAAAACACGAGAAGTGACCAACTTGATGAGTAGTTCATTTTCTACAGTTCTGGTTTTACACAATCAGAATCACATCTGTTTCTCATAACTTAAATAACCTATTCATTTCCAGGCTTACTTCTCAAGCCTAACCAGAGTGTGGGCTCAACTTCCTACCCCAACCCAATATTATCAGCATTGTTGCAATAAAAGAGAACAAATCCTGAAAGGAAAACTGACAGGCCTTTTTTGATATGATTACTTACAGTTATTGAAATGAAAATTTTTCTCAGATGCACAAATTTTTATTTTAACTTATTCATTTCTTTTTGAGGGCCCAAAAGACATACAGCAAGTGATTATTCAGGAAACAAGAAACACAAAGAAATAACACACACGTCTTTGAAACTCATGGCCCAGTGGGAGAGAATGCGACTTTAAAGGTGACATCATGCAATTTATCATAAGTGTAGTGGCCCAGCCCACACAAGGGAAGCCCAGTTTATCATAAGCACTGAACTGCTGGTATTGACATCCAGGGGGAAAAAGAGTAGCTAAATTGCTAGAAACACAGGATTCTCGTTTGAGAAGGGTGGGAAAAAGGCTCTCAGCACAGGTGCGGACGAGAATGATTGAGAAGTCTCGTCTTTGCCAAGTGGCGAATCTGTTTATTGGAGAAAGAGGATGGAAGTGGTGCTGAAGGGGCTTTGTCATCACTGGAGGGGGCTTCTCTGGTGGCTCAGATGGTAAAGAATCTGCCCGCCATGCAGGAGACCGGGGTTTGATCCCTGGATTGGGAAGATCGCCTGGAGAAGGAAATGGCCACCTGCTCCAACGTTCTTGCTGGAGAATTCCATGGACAGAGGGGCCTGGCGGGCCGCAGTTTGCAGAGTCAGACACAACTAAGTGATTGACATTCTCACTTTCACTTTTCATCACTGGAGCGCAAGGTGAAGGGCTCGCGGAGGCTCAGCCACACAGGGCCCAAGAAGCTGCTCGCGGACCCGGAGTCGTAAGAGTGGGGTCCCGGCCACAGCGCGGGACAACGGCGTCGGATTTCACCGAGGCTCCGACTGTCCAGATACTGGGGGCAGAGCAGACACGCGGAAACCAGACAGCCCCACGCTCCAGCGTCTCTGTGAGCTAGAGACAGTACCCAGCAGGCTCCTTGGCCTTCCCCACAGTTTCTTTGTATTTTGTAGCTCGAGGAGAGGCGTGTCCAGGTGCAAGCATTGCAGCAAAGGGTCCCAGGTCCCGCCTGTCTCAGAGAAACAGGAAGAGAGAGACCCTGACGCCAGGTAGGCCTGAGTGGAAGGGGAACCAACTGCTTGGGAAACGCTGAGTCTGTGTTGTCGATGGGAACCGAAGCTGCCCTGTCCGCTGGGGCTCAGTGGAAGCGGCTGGGGAAGAAGATGGAGACCAGGCCATCAACCTAGAAGGTTCCCTGAGAGTGAAAAAGACCAGACGGGAGTGTGCTGTGCGTGTCGTTAGACCCGCGGACGGGAGGTGGGAGGAGCCAGGGGTCCACGGTGATCTGGGGACGCACACACTCCGGTTTGAGGGCTGCGGCTATGGGGGCTCATTCTTGGTTTTCACTGGGGTGAACAGTACCCAGGACAATTGCACTGACCTCTGCACTGATCTAGCCGGCCCTGCGAACCCACTTTCCTCCCCAACACAGGCACCTCCACAAATTCTACAGGATGCAAAACTAATAGAAGAAGAGCTGCCTTTGCTTTAAGATGAGCAACGTCAATTATCTTTTGCACAAAAGCTCTGTTAAGCTGCACCCTGGGCTTCCCTGGTGGCTCAGGTGGTTAAGAATGGGCCCTGGGTCAGGAAGATCCCCTGGAGGAGGGAATGGCTACCCACTCCCAGTGGCCCCTCCAAGGCATGCCTCCTGCCAGCGAGGACACTGGAGTTTCTCCTGGTGGGGGAGCACACTTGTGAATCTTTACAGATGATTTTTCAGAAAGATAAAGGCCATGTGAGTTGCAGGTCGAAGACAATTCTGTTTTAATATCCAGAAAAAGAACAGTTATCAACATTTTATCCTTTAGTTGATGCTTCATTTACTTGAAGAAGGATCAGGAAATTAAGTTTTTTCAAAGATAAGATGTTCAGCTTGATTGAGGGTGATTAATGCCCTCAACAAATTAAATACTGAATTCACAAAAATCGTTACTTTTTTTAATCTACAGAAGATCTGCACTGAGATGACACTGGGTACAGACAGAGAAATCTGCTTCCAGCTGAAACGGCAGAAAGATTGAAAATGACACGTGGATTTGCCTAATGTCTGGGTTGTTGTTGCTTAGTCACCAGGTCATGTCAGACTCTCTGTGACCCCGTGGACTGCAGCCCACCAGGCTGCCCGGTCCATGGGATTCTCCAGGCAAGAATACTGGAGTGGGTGGCCATTTCTTTCTTCAGGGCATCTTCCCAATTCAGGAACTGGACCCAAATCTCCTGCATTGAGGGTGGATTCTTTACCACTGAGCCACCAGGGGTATGTACAGCTTAAAAATCATGTTTAATATAAGGCAGTTGACCCTCCAGATCAAGATGTCAGAGCGAGACTGAATTCAGAACCAGGGGACTGAGCTTTGGAACTGTCTTCACAACACGGGGATGACCTTGAGCCAGCAACCTCCGGGGTGTCCGCTGCCTGCTCTGGGAAAGGAGGGGGTGGGACTAAGCGACACCCCTCTCAGGCCCCACCCCTGGCCCCAGAGCACAGCAGACACTGAGACTGAGCCACCGCTCTGGTTTATCTCAACCATCCAATCCGAGGAAATCCACGTGCCACGCCTGGACCACGTGTCCTCAAGGCCTGTCCTGGCTCCATCGCCCGTGACTGGTGGAAATGGGTGTGCCAGGGGTGTGTGCTCACTGCATGGGACCCGGGGTTGGAAACATGAGTTGTTAGGACAGCCTCCTGCTCCACTGCCCCCCAAGACGGGCCCCCTCCCCCTCCCCTCTGCACCCGAACGCTACCCAACCCAGTGAATGAAGCAGAGAGGCTCAGGAGCCACGCGATGCATGACTGTGTCTCCTTCCACTCACTGTGGGTTTTTCCCTGCCACCTGTTTCTTTTCCTGCCCTTGGGATATTGCAATACAGACAATGTAAATTAGTGTGAATTTAAACAAGGCTTCACTGGGCATTAAGAATGTATTGCTGATTCCAAAGCCATCATAAGTCACAAAATCAGCCAATTTCTGTAGCACTAGAGCTGTGAAAACAATGGAGGTCACCCTTACATCCCCAGGACAGATGAATTCACGAGGTACCCACAGAGCAAGGATGATTGCAATGAATATAAAAACTCCATATGTCCTATTTCAATAGACGTATCCTTTGAGGGAAGATAAAATGGGCAGCTGTGTCTTTCCAAAGCAATTTATACAATAGGGTTTTTAAATGTCTGCACCACTTTAAAAGGAAATTTAAAAAGTAGTATATTACCATTATGCACTAGCCATCAGAAATTATCTTAAAATTGATTAAAGTATTACTTATCTTAAGTACTGTTGACCTATTTTCCTTCAAGCCTGTCATCTGTGTCTCTAGGATATACAGTTTGTAGGGAAACAGAAGATCAATGTGGAGCCTAGAAGCGTCTTCCTTGAAGAATAATGACCACACGCTGTAACTTACCACTCTACTGGATCATAAGCCAGTGCACAAAGCTGAAGATATGTAACAGGAGCAGAGCTACTCACTCAATGTAGGAAAACGTGTGGATCTTCAAGCCAGCTTGAAGCCAACCCTTGAATTAATTTCAGGTCCTAGGCGTATGTCTGAAAGCGAAGTCTTTGTGATTCCCAGTTTGTAACATCTAGGCTGACAAATCCAATTCGATGCTTACCTGTAAATTTTTCTTATTTGCTGTCTTTACTGTGTCACGTTTTATAGCAGTATTAATTGGAATGTGAAATGCTTTCTTTTAGTCATAGGGAGAATTTGTGTTGCTGTTCTCTGGTCGCTAAGCTGTCTCTGACTATTTGTGACCCCATGGACTGCAGTCCATGTCCAGGCCCCCCTGTCCCTCACTATCTCCCAGAGTTTGCCCAAGACCATGATGGTAATGCTAAAGTCAATCGATTATGCTGTCTAACCATCTCATCCTGTGTT
Organism: Procapra przewalskii; assembly: GCA_006410515.1. Classification (NCBI taxonomy): domain Eukaryota; kingdom Metazoa; phylum Chordata; class Mammalia; order Artiodactyla; family Bovidae; genus Procapra; species Procapra przewalskii. The sequence goes on along the minus strand of SJYF01000810.1, from coordinate 817,332 downwards.
GCCCTCTTCTTTTGCCTTCGATCTTTCCCAGTACCAGGGTCTTTTCCAACAAGTCGGATCTTTGCATCAGGTGGCCAAAGTACTGAAGCTTCAGCTTCAACATCAGTTCTTCCAGTGAATATTCAGAGTTGATTTCCTTTAGGGTTGGCTGGTTTGATCTCCTTGCAGTCCAACAGACTCTCAAGAGTCTTCTCCAACACAATTCAAAAGCATCATTTCTTTGGTGCTCAGCCTTCTTTATGGTCCAACTCTCACATCTGTACATGACGACTGGAAAACCCATAGCTTTGACTATATGGAAACTACTTCAGTTTGTCAGCAAACTGATGTCTCTGCTTTTTAATATGCTGTCTAGGTTTGTCATAGGAGACCTGGTTATTTCTAAATTTACCATCAACGAACGGAGCATTTTAAGGCAGATAACTCCTTGCCTATGTTTTTAAAGTCAGGACTGAGTTAGACAAGAAGGTGGCAAACTGAGCTGTACAGAGTCCCAGGGGTGTGAGTTCCTCATGGGTAGAGACAAACGATTCCAGCCGCTTCTTTTGCAAGAAGCATCACACTTTTCTTACTGTATTTCTACATTAGGAGTCTAACTGCATATATCTATATGCAATTTGAAGAGCAGTACTCCCCATTATGGGCTCCCCAAGTGGTTCAGCAGGTAAAGAATCCACCTGCGATCAGGAGATGCAGAACACAGGGGCTCAGTCCCTGGGCTCGGAAGATCCCCTGAAGGAAAGCATGGGAACCCACTCCAGCATCCCTGCCTGGGAAACCCCATGGGCAGAGGAGCCTGGCAGGCTACAGCCCATAGGGTCACAAAGAACTGGACAAAACTGAAGCGATCAAGCCTGCACCCATGCCTTGCCCATGATAGCAATGCTGGGGTTCACGGGCTACACCTCCTTTTAGACCACGTGGTAGACTAGATGCTATTCAGTCGCTGGGTCGCTCTGACTCTTTGCAACCCCATGCACTGTAGCCCGCCAGGCCCCTCTGTCTTTGAAATTCTTCAGGCAAGAATCCTGGAGTGGGTTTCTGCTTGCTTATTCAGGGGATCTTCCCACCCAGGGATTAAATCCTGGTCTCCTGCATTGTAGGCAGATTCTTTATCACCTAGCCACCAAAGAAGCCCATGGCAGACTAGACATTCTGATCAAACTGCTGGGGACAAGACATTTAAAAACTCTAGAGTAAATAGAGCAAAGGTCTTTTTCTATGCAAAGCCAAAGGAACAAGAAGTTAAAGATATCCTCAGAGTCCAGGCAAAGCAAGTACAAACTTTTGGTGATGAGACATTCAAAACTTCTAGATAAAACAGAGCAAAGATCTTTTTTCTATGCAGAACTGAAGGATCACAAGAAGGTAGAGAAATCCTCAGAGTCCAGGCAAAGCAAGTGCTGAAGGCAGAGAGTGAAGCTGGAAGAAGCCCTTCACCCCAAGAAGGAGAGCCCCACACAGGGCCGAGTCCCCATCAGGATTCCCGTGACCTGGGCAGGGATCTTCTAACAAATGAGAGGAGGAAATTAGGCCAGAGGTGTGGGGGGAGCTGAAGGGGAGCAGCCTGAGATGAGGAGGGCAAGGGTAAGCACAGGAGAGCCTTGGAGCAGAGAGGGCGGCAGGAGGGCTCCGTCCCAGCAGAAACTGCCGGTGCCGGAGAGCCAGCCCCACAGCAGCGCCCCTGGCCTGGAAGAGCCCTTCTCCTCTTGCCCTCTGGCCTCCCGCCAGGCCCTTGGTGGCCACACCCGACCAGAGCCACCCAGCGGGGGAGGGGCCTGCCACGCCCTCCGTCCCCCTCCAAGGAAGAGGAGTGCGGCTGTGGGAGCACAGCTGCCGGGATGCACCTGGTGAGGCGTGAGAAACCTGGCTTTGGGAACACCATTCTCCACCCCCCCAAGGATGCTTCTTGTGTTTTGGGGGAGTTCAAGTTCACACTTTAAGTGGGAGGGGTTCAGGGACCCCAGATGAAGATGACTAAGGTGCTGGCCTGTTTGCCTTCCAGCTCCTCATCCACGTGGTTCTCAGCACCCACAGCTGCAGAGAGAAGTCAGCTCGAGACCGAGCCCAGAGGGCTTGGCTCCATCACTAGACACGCTTATATGTACAGCGAGCTGATGTTGCTATCCCAACAGGCTAGTCTACTTAAAGACATTAACACCTGCTTACTCGGTGCCAAGAACTGTCTCAGACACTTCAGAAACTCAAGTCCTTCACTGCTCGCAAGGATCTGATCAGGTCACCATCACTGTGGAGACACTGCTGGGGGCTTCCCTGGTGGTCCAGAGGTCACGACTCTGCGCCTCCAATACAGGGGTGCAGGTTCAATCTCTGTTCGGGGAACTAAGCTCCCATTGTCTTGTGGTGGGACCAAAAAGCAAATAAATAAATAAGGTCACACTGCTGAAAAGTCAGGAGTCCCCAGAGCCTCCATTCCCTGGAAGAGTGTGTATACTATTGACACCATTTCTCCTAAAGTGTCTGGCACATCTTGACTTGCCTGCATAACTAATCACCCCAAAGTTTTCAGAGAAAGATTCTTAAGCTTCTTTAATTTAATACTTATAGAACTATTCATATGTTTGTAGTTCTTCGGGCACCAATTTTTGAAGTTTTACTTTTCTAAAAATTTGTCCATTTCACCCACCTTTAGAAATTTATTAATAAACTGTTTTATTTAAAATACATTTATTGTTTGGTTACAATGCAAAATATATGGAGAAATAAATTCTTCATTTTTGCCACCACTAATTTTTCTTTCTCTCATTTTCTCTGATTAAATTTGCCAGGGATTTACTGACTTTCATTTCTTTGCAAAGATCCAATTTCTTTGACTTTTAAATCTTTTTGTTCATCTCCAAGTTCATTAACTTGTGTTTTCTGTCTTTTCCACCATCCTGCTTTCTTTGAGTTTAACTTGTCATCTTCCAGCTACTTAAGAGAGGTACTTAGAGATTTTGAGATTTTTTTTTCCTCTTAAAAATGCATAGAAACCTGTTTTTTTTTTTTTCTCTAAGCAAAGCTTTCACTGAGTCCTACAGGTGTTAATATTGATATATTGTATTTTATCATCCAATTCAAAACATTTTCTAATTTTCATCAAGACTTTTCTTGAAGACCCATGATTGTTGGAAAGTTTTAGGGTTTTTTCTTGGGCTTTGGGTTTAAGTACATTATGGTCAAAATATATACTCTGCATGATTTCAATTCATTGAAATATGTTGAGGCATCCTTGTTTTATGGCCAGAATATAGTTGATTTTTATAAATTCTTTTCATATGTTTGAAAATAATGTGTACTCTGCAGTCATGGGGTGTAGTTTTTTTTTATTTTTTTGGCAGCGCCATGCAGCACACAAAATCTCGGTTCCTCGACCAGGGAGCAAAGCCATGTCCTCTGCAGCAGAAGCAGGAGCCCTAACTACTGGCCTGGCAGGGATTCTCCCAGGTGTAGTTTTTAAAATATATCTCTAAGTCCAATTTGCTAATTGTTTAGATGTTTTAACCTTATTGATCTCACAACCTACATAAACATTTTTAATAATTTAATAAGTTGTTTTATTGGATAATGCGGAGAGATGTTTTCAAATTCCCCACACGGCTATGATTTTGATATTCTCCACATCACTTTGTCAGCTTTTGCTTCCTACAACAGAGATTATCTTAGACCTTTTATGTCTTCCAGGTGACTTGAACTCTTTTTATCATGAAGCGACCTGTGTGTCTCTAGTAAAACATTTACCTTTGGTTTCTGCTTTGACATTAATATAAGAACACTACATTTTTTTGTTTTTGTTTTTTACTTTGTAAGTTCCCAAACGTTCTGTGCTTAAGGCACCCTCAGGATATCAGTAATTCTGTCAAGATGGTTGGTCCTAAGACAAAAATTAAATAGGACCAAACGAATTGATAAACATCTCTGTCCTAAGAACGTGGCACCCGCCGGTCAGGGTGCAGCCCCTCAGCGTTTGGAATCAGAAGGACATCACCCCGCATTGCCAGGACCTCAGCATCTCTGAACAGGGCTTGGCACCCGCCTGTCAGGGTGCAGCCCCTCGGCGCCTGGAATCAGGACGTCATCCCGCATTGCCAGGGCCACAGAATCTCTGAACTGTGCTTGCTTTTTACCTCAGCAACTGCGGAAAGGTCAGCCTAGCAAAGATATGACATCGTCGTAAATAATGTAGACATCTGATGTTGGAAGCGGGAATGACTCTGAGCTATTATCTGTGCAGGGCCCATCAGATTTGGCTGTGTTCTCTCCAAAGTGTAAAGCACCTGCGTCAGCCCTCTGAGCTTGCCCTGGCGCACAGGATGACCTTCCTCCCGTCATCTCGCCCCCGGCCTTTCTGCCTCCTCGCGCGCGCGCCGTTTGTGAGCAGCATACTGCTGGATGCTATTTTGTTTTTCAATCCACTCAGATATTTTTGCCTTTTAATTGAGGCTCACAGCGAACTGAACTCCACAAAATTCACGCGCTGAAATTCTGTTAATGTTATGGTATTTGGATAAAGATTTGGACAGCCCTTAGGCATACCATTAACACTGATTTTCATAGCAGAAGATAAACGTCTTCCCCTGTGGCTGGGGACTTTGTCACTTTCATTCAACGTGTTTGTTGGATGCTATTTTATTTTTCAATCCACTCAGATATTTTTGCCTTTTAATTGAAGCTCACAGTGAACTGAACCCCACAAAATTCACGTGCTGAAATCCTAGCTGTCAATGTTGTGGCATTTAGACAAAGATTGGAATAGTCTGGGGCTGCCCTGGTAGCCTAGCAGTGAAGAACCCTCCTGTGAGGCAGGAGCCACAGGAGACACGGGTCCGATCCCTGGTGGGAAGATCCCCTGCAGAAGGGCACAGCTCCCCACTCCAGTGTCCTAGCCCGGAGAATCCCATGGACAGAGGAGCCTGGCGGGCTACAGTCCATGGGGTCACAAAGAGTCAGGCACGACTGAGCGACTTCACACGCACGTACCAACCATCTTGACCTAACAATCATAGGAAGACACCCGAGAAGATCAGCATAACATTTTTCTCAAGTGAACATGGAATATTTCATCCAGACCATGTTCTGAATCATAAAGGAATCCTCATCAAATTTCATAGGATCGTAATAAAGCATAGCATTTCTTCCAACTACAACAAAGTTAAACATAAAATGTTGAGAGAAATATTTCAGAACTTCCTGAAATATTTCAAAATTAGCAACATAGTTCTACATAGTATGTGTGTCAGAAAGTATTTACAGGAGGAATTAGAAAAGAATTTGAACTGAATGGAAATCAAAACAGAACATAACAGAACTCTTGCGGGATGAAGTTAGAGTACTAATTCAAGGGAAATGCATAGCACTAAATAGCCCAATGCTGATACTAAGCTCAGCAGTAAAAGATAAAAATCTTCCTCCGTGGTTGGGAACCTTGCCACTTTCATTCAGCGTGTTTGCGGGAAGGTTAAACCATGTGGAAAAGAATAGGAAAAATGGTCTTTGTTTGACAATGACTTGGTTGTAGAAGATGCAGAACATCTTAAAGAATTTATACCAAAAAAGTTCTCAGATGAGTGAGTTCAGCAAGTTTTCAGAATGCAAAGATACGCTTGCTCACTAGTGCACAACTGAACACTGAAATTTAACACCACTGTGATAACGTACAACGAAGTGAAGTGAGCTCCCTCAGTCGCGTCTGACTCTTTGCGACCCCATGGACTGTGGCCCACCAGGCTCTTCCATCCATGGGATTCTCCAGGCAAGGATACTGGAGTGGGTTGCCATTTCCTTCTGCAGGGGAACTTCCCAACTCAGAGACTGAACCTGAGTCCCCGCATTGCAGGCAGGCGCTTTACCCTCTGAGCCACCTGGGAAACCCTACCATACAATAGTCAGGGATAAATGTGTGTGTGCCTGTGTATGCATAACACATGGATACTGAGAACCACAACATGTTGCTGAGACGGTTTTTTTTTAAAAGCCTAAATAAGTAGAGAAATATGCCATGTTTATGTATCAGAAGACTCAAAATGGTTTAGAGGCCAGCGTTTCTCAGCTGCTATCCAGGTGTCAGCTGGCACCTCTGTCGCCCAGCTTGGAGGAGAGAGGACCGGGCGCCAAGCCCCTTCCCGGAGCTGTGGCCAGGCCTCGGGTCCTCACCAACAGTGACACAGCGTCAGTTCCTTGCCCCTGCACACACAGCCAGGCCTCTCGGGCCCCCCAGAGCTGGTGGCAAGTGACGGCAGGGGCCCAGGACAGAAGGCCCAGCGTTTGTGCCGCCTTCTCAGAAGGGACGGCCCACAGCAGGGGCCGAGTCCATTCGGCAGGAGTGAACCCCGGGGTCCAGCCACACCCAACGTGGTGAGACCCCGCAGCAGCGTGAATTTCAGGAGGCGGGGCCCGCCCTGCAGAGATCGCCAGTTACCTCCCACTTCCTAGGATCCTGTGGCCACAGGACCACACAGCACGTGCTCGTTTCCAGTCCGCCTTTGTTCACTCATGTAATTGTTTCAAGCTTCAGCCATGCTGCTCTGTGTATCAGTGATGTTCTTCTTCTCACTGAGGGCTGCTCCGTTGCTGGAAGTCCACAATGCATCTGCCCATTTAGTTGCTGATGTTGCTGCTGGCTGTTTCAAGTGTTTATCCGTTATGAATAAAGCTGCTTTGAGTCATGATTTACAGATCTCTGCCTAGAAATGTGAAGGGGACACTCGGAGGACAAGCTCCTGACCCTCTTGGGCTTCACCCCTCACACCAGACGCGCCTGCCTTGCTCCCACTTGAGATAACGTCCTCATCAATGGCTGAGCATCTTGAGACTGCTCATCACCCTGAATCTCACCTTACATCTCAGGGCCGGGTTTGTAGGAAAGGCCAGCAGCCCAAAGTTTGTTGTTGCTCAGTGGCTAAGTCGTGTCCGACTCTTTGTGACCCATGGACTGCAGCACGCCCGGCTTGCTGCCCTCCACTACCTCCCAGAACTTGTTCAAGCTCATGCACATGGATTCATCAGTGCCATCCAGCCATCTCCTCCTCCGTCGTCCCCTTCTCCTCCTGCCCGCAGTCTTTCCCAGCATCAGGGTAATTTTCCAGTGAGTCAGCTCTTCGAATCAGGTGGCCAAAGTATTGGAGCTTCAGCTTCAGCATCAGTCCTCCCAGTGAATATTCAGGGTTGATTTCCTCTAGGATTGATTGGTTTGATCTCCTCACAGTCCAAGGGACTCTCAAGAGCCTTCTCCAGCACCACAGTTTGAAAGCATCAGTCTTTTTGGTGCTCAGCCTTCTTATGGTCCAACTTATTCCTCACTGAATCGAGACTTGCTTTTTCCTTTTGCAGATAACTTAATTACTTGGCTGCATGAGCCTTTTGAATTGTCATTCTAAACTTTTATTCGTGATTCCCAGTTCTAGCTGGTAATCAGCAGATAGAAAGTGTTCCAATTAGAGAAATCAAATTAATTCTTTTTTAAATAAGGAGAAAAAACTACTTATTCTGGACTCCTGGGAAGCAGAAATTAGGTGGGATTCTTAAAATGAAAAGGACAATTATCTTCCCCTCATTTACTTCATCTTCCCTTTCTGTCCCTGTGCTCTCTGCTCCCTGTAGCCCAAGAAGTTACCAGGGGAGGGAATCATGCCACACACCACCCTCCCCACTGAATTCTGCCACTAACCATGACTTTGGCTTTGCTGACAGATTAGAACAGAAAGTCCAGAAAGTTAGGAACTCAGTATTAGATGTTCAGGAGAAAACAGGTGATGCCGTGGTGTCTATTTATCAGTCGTGGTGGGATTGAATGGTGAAGGACACGGGAAAGAATGCTTCAGATCATTCCACCCTTCCCGTCCTGTGACATACTTCACTTTAAGTTGCTTTTCCCTTATCAGGTATTTATTATATTAGAATTGCTTCATAAAATCTCACTCTTCTTCTCAATGATGAGCCACTAAGGATCCAGGCAGAGTTATAATTACTTCAATCAAGACATCCTGTAACCTGTCATTCTCTCCCACTGCACAACTATGTTCCGAAAAGGCAGTTGAGGCCACTAGACACAGAGGCTGAAATTCCGGCTTTCCTGTATGAGCCATCAGCAACGGTGGACATCTTTCCCCAGGGTTTTTAGTCCTGGCTTGCCGATGATAACTCCTTTCTCAGCTCCTTTCCTGTCATCCTTGTTCCTGAGGCCAGTCAGCAGGCTCGGTCCCAGACCGAAACTTCATGGAAATCGTCACTGTGGTGAACTTACTTTTGGCCCAGCTCCGAACTTTTTAAAAGCGAGAGTGAAAGTCACTTGGCCGTGTCCGACTCTGTGACCCGTGGACTGCAGCTCCCCAGGTTTCTCTGCCCATGGGATTCTCTAGGCAAGAATACCGGTGTGGATACCATTCCCTTCTCCAGGGGATCATCCTGACTCAGGCATCGAACCCAGGTCTCTAGCACTGGAGGTGGATTCTCTACCACCCGAGTCGCCAGGGAAGCTCCTAATACGGCGTACCTGAACATCTAGTAATTTTCTGTGTGAAACTGAAACACTGTACTGTATTTTTAAAGCATGTCCAGTCCCTCATTATTCCATTTGCAGAGGCTCCTCTGAGCAGTGGTTGGATCACAGGGCCACCTAATGCCCCAGCAACAGCGAGCGTCGGGGACACAGGAAGCTCAGTTCAGCCCCCTTGTTCTTCCGAGGAGGGGCAGGAGCAAGGGCAGGGAAACGCCCCACAGCCTTGTTACCCTAAATAATAAAAGCAGGCTTTCCCATCAGGACCACCAGGACAACTCAGAGATGGAGAAAGTTAAGACAGGACGCAGTGGCTGGGGTAAAAACAGAAAAAGCATTGTGAGGTCACCAGGGGACTCTGAAGCAATCTACCAGAGAAACCACAGCGTTCCCTCATTCCAAGCCGGCGAGTCTTGGAAACAATCTCAGTGTTAATTTTAAAAGACGCTGAACGTGGAGGTTTTCACGTTGGAGGCCACAGTGGTTGCTCTGAGATGAAGAGCTAAGCAATGAACACAGAAGACTGCTCGGTGCTGGTGAGACCACGAGCACCGACACGCTCGTAAGCCTGCTCCTCCCGGGAAGGCACGCGTCAGGGCCTCTGGTGCGGGCGCTGAGCACCGGGCAGCTGGCAGCGAAGTGCCAGGAGCTCCCAAGCACAGGAGGGTGAAAGCCTGCGGCTGATTCCTTCAGCCACCAGAAGCAGCCTCGGACCTGACAGTTCAGGGCGGGTCCAGGTCTCTGCTCGCGCAGACGACGGTCTCTGTACAGCCGTCGAGCGTGCGGGCGGCTGTGGAGGAAGCGCTTGGGACTGAGGGCGGACGCATGGTCAGAGCTGACTGGTCGGGTGCTTGCCCTGTGATGGGCTCGTTACAAAAAGGGGGGTTCAGGATGGGGGACACGTGGACACCCGTGGCTGATTCGTGTCGATTTATGGCAAAAGCCACTACAATATTGTAAAGTAATTAGCCTCCAATTAAAATAAAGAAAGAAAGAAACTGGACCCTTGAATTCTCACACCTTTTCCAGCGCAGGCGCTCATGATCTCCGTTTATCAGAGCTAAGGGGCTCAGGTGCAGGGGTGACGATACTGCCCGGGGTGAGCTGAGGCTGGAACCCCAGCTGCGGCCAATGCCCCTGCGCCCTGGTGTTCCCGGGTGGACTGAGAGGGAAGCAGGGCCTCCTCACTCCCCCACAGCCCTAACCCCCATCCTGCCTGCCCCCTGCACAGGCTGGGCCAGGAGCCAGCCCCTGCCCAGGGGCCCGTCTGCTCCTGCTGGCCCAGGGAAGTGAAGCTAGACCAAAAGCAAATTCAAGCGATTTTCTTATTCGAGTTCAAAACGGGTCATAAAGCAGCAGAGACAACTCACAACATCAACAATGGTTTTGTGCAGAGCGGTGGTGGGCCAAGAGGTTTTGCAAAGGAGGTGAGAGCCTGGAGGACGAAGAGCACAGCGGCCTGTCGACGGGAGCTGACGGCGGCCAGCTGAGAGCCGTCGTCGAGGCTGGTCCTCTTGCAGATCCGTGAGAAGTCGCCAGAGAGCGCGGTGTCGGCCCTGCCAAGGTCGCCGGCGTTTGAAGCAAACTGGAAGGTGAAAAGCTCCCGGTGCACGCCCCGGGAACTGACTGAAAATTTTAAAGGATCACCATTTTCAAGTGTCATCTTCTCTTATTTTATGAAACAACAGTGACTCTTGATCAGAGTGTGAAGCGTGACAGAAAGTCAAGTGCACGCAGCGACCGGCGACGACCAGCTCCGAGGCTGGGCCGAGAGGAAGCGCCAGGGCCCTTCCCAAAGCCAGACTTGCACCAGAAGAAGGTCACGTTTGGTGACTGCTGCTGGTCTGATCCGCTACAGCTTTCTAAATCCCAGCAAAACCATTCAACCTGAGAAGTATGCTCAGCGAGCGGATGCAATGCGCCGAGAACCGCAGCCCCTGTAGCTGGGGGTGGTCAACAGAGAGGGCCCGATTCTCCTCCAGGGCAGCAGCCAGCACGTCACACAACCAACACTTCAAAAGTTGAATGAATCAGGCTACAGAGTTTTGCCTCATCTGCCGTATTCACCTGACCTCTCGCCAACCAACCACCGCTTTCTCAAGCATCTTGACAACTTTTTTCAGGAAAAATGCTTCCACGACCAGCAGGAGGTGGAAAACGCCTTCCGAGAGTTCGTCAAATCCCCAAGCATGGATTTTGATGGTACAGGAGTCAACAAACTTATTTCTCATTGGCAAACATGTGTTGATTGTAATGGTTCTTAGTTTGATTAGCAAAAATGTGTTTGAGCCTAGTTATAAATGATTTAAAATTCACTATCCAAAACTGCAGCTACGTTTGCACCAGCCTAATACCGACCTGCAGCTAGGATATTCCCCTCACCTTTCTGCCTGTTCAAAGACCATCCATCACTCGGCAATGCTCGGAAGTCTGGAAGGACAAACTCCGTCTTCTGTAAGAGTCACTACAGCTTTTCGAACTCAAAATGACCTGCCTTCTAAATGCTTACGGGCTTTGCTATGAGGGGCAGCCCCGAATGAGACAATCTTCTGGCCATTTCTTAGGAGCGAGCTCTCTATCTTTGACTGTCTCCACCATCTTTCTTGATCGAGGCCACATGACATGGTTTGCAGGGGAGGCGGCAACGTGTCATGTTTCGCGTTATGCTGGGAATACATGTGCTCTTAGTAAGCCACGAGGCACTGCTTGTTTTTTGCACAATCTAGGCACAATTTTCCAAATAAACTCATGAAATGTGAGAGCAGAACGGCCCTCCATCCCCGCTCCGTGTTTCAGGGACGCGAGGTGGTCCAGGCAGCACACTGACGCGTCTGGGACCAAAGGTGAGAAGGGGCGGGCTCGTTCCAGGATCTCAGGTTATCTGTCCCCTGATCAGGGCTGTTTCTGCTTACACACACAGCACGAGCAGGCAGAGATCGCCCGAGCAGCAGGAGAAATGCCCGACTCCCCCACTGCCATCTCTCCTTTAAAACAACAGTCAATCCTACCAAAATCCATTTCAAGGCTTCTGCTTCCTGGCAGGATGGACAGGCAAGGACCAGGCTTACCTTCCTGCAGGGAAAATAAGTGAAGACGCTGAATGAAACACAGGAAACAGGAGTGCTTCGGACTTGGTGCGTCAGGCAGTGAAAGGCAGTGACCCCTGAGAACCGAGAGACAAGCGAGGTGACCCCCGCATGGTTCCTTGACCTGTCCAGTGGACCACCCCGCCCGCGGCTGCTGCTGTGGGCCCCTGGGTGCTCAGGGCCTGTGTCCCCTCTCGGCCCCTGCTGGGCCCGTACAGAGCGGTGCAGGGTGCTAAGAGGATGGGTCTTACATTCAGTAAAATATCATAATAACTAAAGATGGTGGGAGAGACTTCTGGAAGTGATGGGAGCGTTTATGCCCTAGATTGCGGCAGTGGCTTCACAGGTGTGAAAGTGAAAGTCTCAGTGGCTCAGTGCTGCCCAGTGCTTTGCGACCCCGTGGGCTGTAGCCCCCCCAGGCCCCTCTGTCCATGGCATCCTCCAGACAAAAATACTGGAGCGGTGTGCCAGCTCCTCCTCCAGGGCATCTTCCCGACCCAGGGATCGAACCCAGGTCTCCTGCATGGCAGGCGGATTCTTTACCAGCTCAGCCACCAGGGAATCATGGGTATGAACTTATCTCCAAACTCACGTAGTTGCCAGCATCATATCGTACATTGCGTGTGGACCAGAGGAGCGGAGCTCTCTTTTAATCAGCAGAGTTCTCCGTCTTCAGGTACAGCTCAGGGTAGCAGTCGGGAGGGACGCTGGGTTTCGCAGGCCCCTAGCCACCCTGCGGGAGCTTGGTGCTAAGAAACTGAGAGGAGCAGAGCAGGCATCGCCAGCGAGGGCGCCCTGTGCCCGGCCACCCAGGACCGGCAGCTCCCGGTCAGCGAGGACGCGCACAGCACCCGCGCGGCAGGAGGCCCGGCACCAGTCGCCACGGGAAGGCTCAGGGCAGCAACACCCTGCACGGAGAGCGGGAGCCAGGCTCTGGGCACACGCTCCTCCCGTTCACCAGGGAAATCAGGACAAGCCAGAAGATCCCGACATTTGGACACAAACGCGGGAGTGCCTCCAACCAGCAACAGTGTAAGAGCGAGGCCACAACTAGCGACTCGGTGAGTTATGTTCACCATCCGTTTAGTGGCTTGGCTAGTTATCAGGGCTTCTCTGACAGCTCAGCTGGTAAAGGATCTGCCTGCAATGCGGGAGACCTGGGTTTGATCCCTGGGTTGGGAAGATCGCCTGGAGAAGGGAAAGGCTACCCACTCCAGTATTCTTGCCTGGAGAATTCCATGGGGTCACAATGATACGACTGAGGGACTCTCACTAGCTAGTTATCAGGCATCACAAATCCCTTTGAGGATCTGATGGAAGCTGTGCAGTAATGCCATTCCCAGCAACGTGGATGTATGTAGAAATGACCACACTGTGTGGAGTAAGAGAAAGACACTATCATATGATATCACTTATATGTGGAATCTAAAAAATGATACAAATGAATTTATATACAAAACAGAAATGGACCCAAAGGGGAAAGGGAGGGAAGGCTAGATCAGGAGACGGGGCTGACATATGCACACTCCCGGGGCTCAACCCCTGCGTTGGGAGGATCCCCTGGTGGCGGGCCTGGCACCCCACTCCAGCGTTCCTGCCTGGAGAGTCCCCATGGACAGGGGGCCTGGGGGCTGCAGTCCACGGGGCTGCGCAGAGCGGACACGACTGCGCTGTGTATGTGTGTGTGTGTGTGTGTGTGTGTGTGTGTGTGCTCTGCTTGGTCACTCAGGCGTATCTGACTCTTTAACTCCAGGGACTGTAGCCCTCCAGGCTCCTCTGTCCATGGGGTTTCTCCAGGAAAGAATACTGGAGTGGGTAGCCTTTCCCTCCCCTGGGGGATCCTCCCAACCCAGGGATCGAACTCAGCTCTCCCACATTGCAGGTGGATTTTTTACCAGCTGAGCCACAAGGGAAGCCCAAGAATACTGGAGTGGGCAGCCTAACCCTTCTCCAGGAGAATTTTCTGGCCCAGGAATTGAACCAGGGGTCTCCCACACTGCAAGCAGATTCTTTACCAGCTGAGCCACCAGGGAAGCCCAATGTGTGTGGACATATACATGAGTATATATGCACACATAAATGGCTGAGTCAGTCCGCTGTTCACCTGTGATGTGGTTACACAGCACTGTAGAGCAGCTCTACTTCAATTAAAAAATAGAACAAGCCCCCCAACAATGCTGTATACACAATGCTGCATGTCGCACGCATTTCCATTCTAAAAGGTAACAAAGAAAGAAGGAAGCTTTAAGCCCCAACTCCAGAGAAGGGTGTGAACAGACACCCACAAAATCTTCAATCAGCTGCCAGTTAGCCCCCTGTTACGAATCCCTAACACATTCATTTAGAACTTTCCATTTTTCAGAGTGTTCTTAAGTCTATTTTTATCTCACCCTTTGCTTTAACGGAATATACAGATTACTGAAGCCCCACCCGAACCCGGGGTCTCCAGGGTGGATGAGAAGATATTCCTGCCCTGACCTCAGAATCCCCGTAGAGAGGAGACCCTCCACAGTGGGAAATGTTCGTTTCTTCGTTCATGATGCAGACATCAGGTCTGAAGGAGGGGGGAGAAAGGAGGCAGGGTGGGGACCGGTCTGGGTCTGGTCCTCTGTCTCAGAACTACCAGCAGAGAGTTGGGGGAGCAACAGCGCACAGAATAAGCCAGCCGGGGTCACTGGTGCGGAGTCAGGGAGTCCGTGGGGGGCTGTCTGGTGACCTCAGAGAAGGGCCGACTCTGGGGACCACGGGGCAGGGGGGCAGCTTCAGGGGCAGAGTCCCCTGGGCTCCCAGGCTCACTGGCCAAAGGAGGCCTCCCCACCTCCCCGGAGGATGCGGGGGCCTGGGTCTCCCCAGCACCCCGAGGACGAGGCGGCCTCTTGGAGGCTGGCCGGGGGCAATCAGGGGGCGGCCTGATGATGGCACCCCGCACGTGGGCGCAATCAGCATAATTTATCTCCCAATCAGTGGCGGGGCGTGGAGCCGGCGGGCCTGGCACTCGCAAGGCCGGGTGACAGAAATTGTTTTTTAAGCAGCCGCCCTCTGGAGACATTACCCTCTCCCGACGCCCGGCATAATGAGGCCTTGATTATCTGTCGGCCTGCGAGCTCAGGAGTGGCTGTCGGGGCCGCCAGCGCCAGCTGGAGCCACCCTGCCCTCCGCCCCGCACCTGCCCTCCGACGAGCCCCTTTGTTCCCCGATGCCCTGCCTTTGCTCTCCTCACCCTGAGTTTCTGCCTCTTGCCCCTTTGAGAAGGAACATGCTCCTGCCTGAAGCTACTCAGGACTCAGGGCGGAGCACCAGGTCCCCACCTCACAGAGACTGAGCTGGACGAGACCCTCAGCCACTGCAGAGGCAACAGCTCCAGGGAGAGCTGGCAGCACAGAGACCCGGTACTGGGGAGGCTGTGGGCGCCCCACTGCACATGCCGCACTGTGGACACCTCCCCTTGGGCACCCCACTGCACGTGCCCCCACTGTGGACACCTCCCCCTGGGCACCCTCACTGCAGAAGCCCCCACCTTGGCGTCTCCCCTTTGGTCGCCCCCGCTGGGAGCACCCCCACCGCAGGCTGACCCCAGGGGGTGGAGGTGGGGCTCCCTCCTCCCCCGACTGATGGAGGGTGACAGGGACAGGGTGGAGGGTGTCCTCCCTTCTCTAGGGACACGTCTTCCTGCTCTGAGTGTCCCCGATGGAGCACACCCGTGGAACATGAGATGATGGACAGAGGGGAGACAGAGAGCTGGGATGGGCAGAGGGGCCCCAGCTCCGAGCTCCCTGTCACCTGGTCCACGCAACCTCAGGGTCACCGTCCACTGTTCAGCCCAGTGGCGGCAGGAATGGGACTGAGCCCCAGTTCCCAGGCACAGTCAGTCTGGTCCGGGAGACCAGGTGCCCCCTGCCTCTCCTGCACACATCCAGTGCCCACACGGCATGCATAGGTGGAGGGATCAAAAGATGAATCCGAGACTCTGCCATCAAGAAATCTCAGCGAAGAGCTGACGGGAAGACGAACTAAAACGAGGATGGAGCTCTGAGAAGACGCGCGTCAGCCACATTCGCGGTTGCTGTTACACTTTGCACGTCAAGCCCCAAACGCCAGCCCCACGTTCTGTATCCAGATGGAGCTCGGTGTTTGCCGATCGATGAAGCTGTACTCACTTTGGCAGAAAAACGTAAATGTTTCCTGGCAGCAAAAGCAGAAAATATATTTATCTAAAGGGTATGCGTTTAAAATTCCACAGTAGCAAAAGCAATGATGAGGCAGGCAACTCACATTTCTTCCCCCAGATAATCCCCTGGTGAAGGACCAGCTCCAGCTGGTGGAGGCAGCCCTCGGCAGCCAAGACCTCAGCTTCGAAGGAAGAAGCCACGAACTCACTCGCTCAAAAGTTCACAGGCGAAAAGTGTCGTTTCCTTCAGAAGCACGCTGTGTATTGGAATGGGCCAGAACAATCTGATCAGGCTCTTGGCCCATTCCAAGGAACTGGGACGTCCCTCCTCCCATCAGCTGGGCAAAAGAGCAAGCTCAACATCAGGACCAGGATGCAGGCTGAACCTTGAAGTCTGGCCCAGCCGTGGGAGAATCCCCCCACCTCAGGCTTCCTGGCAAGAGAGAACCATCATGGGGTGTGTGTGTTTGGGGATGGACAGGAAATTTGTCCAGCCATCCTCAGCCACCAGCACTGCCTGGAAAAATGCAACCCCCTTACCACACGCTGCTGCCCGCCGTCCAGTGAGGCTGGACTCTAAGACCTGACTCAGTCCTCCATGTCTGTATTGAAACACAGCTCTCCACTCACTGGGCTTCCCAGACAGCTCGCTGGCAAAGACACTGCCTGTAGCACAAGAGGCACTCTAGACGTGGGTTTGATCCCTGGGTCGGGAAGAGCCCCTGGAGGAGGGCATGGCAGCCCACTCCAGTACTCTTGGCTGGAGAATCCCATGGTCAGAGGGGCCTGGTGGGCTACTGTCCATGGGGTTGCAAAGAGTTGGACACAACTGAGAGATTAAGCAACAACGACTGTGTCTGTAAAATGGGGCCAACAGCTGTCGCTGGCTGTGGACGGAAACTGTCACGAAGCATGTTCACAGAAGCAGGAGGCAGCTGTTTCTGAATCTTGTGTTAACTCTTTCCACTACTAAGAAAGCTGAGCACAGAAGAACTGATGCTTTTGAACTGTGGTGTTGGAGAAGACTCTTGAGAGGCCCTTGGACTGCAAGGAGATCCAACCAGTCCATTCTGAAAGAGATCAGTCCTGGGTGTTCATTGGAAGGACTGATGTTGAAACTGAAACTCCAATACTTTGGCCACCTGATTCAAAGAGCTGACTCATTGGAAAAGACCCTGATGCTGGGAAAGATTGAGGGCAGGAGGAGGGGATGACAGAAGATGAGATGATTGGATGGCATCCCCGACTCAATGGACTGGGGTTGATTGGACCCTGGCAGTTGGTGATGGACAGGGAAGCCTGGCGTGCTGCGGTTCATGGGGTCTCAAAGAGTAGGACATGAGTGAGTGACTGAACTGAACTGAACTGATATATCTCTAGAAATCTGATACATCTCAAGAAGCCTTGGGAGTGAGGTTGAGGGTGATTTGTGGTAGCCCATTCTGTCTTCTTGGTCCTCCTGTAACTTTGTGGATGGAGACCACAGAGCTGTGCCTGCTGGAGGCGGAGCTCCGTATTTATAGAAAACATGGGGAGTACACCTGTGGGACAAGGTTCCTGGACCTCAAAAAATAAAACAAGTAGCAAATATTCAGTAAAAAAAAATTAATGGAATTATCAAGAGGCAGTAGAGGTTTAGACAAAGCTCCATCTGGTCAAAGCTATGGTTTTTCCAGTCATCATTTACAGATGTGAGAGTTGGACTATAAAGAAGGCTGAGCACTGAAGAATTGATGCTTTTGAACTGTGGTTTTGGAGAAGACTCTTGAGAGTCCCTTGGACTGCAAGGAGATCCAACCAGTCCATCCTAAAGGAAATCAACCCTGAGTATTCAGTAAAAGGACTGATGCTGAAGCTGAAGCTCCAGTCTTTGGCCACCTGATGAAAAGTGCTGACCCGTTAGAAAAGACCCTAGATGCTGGCAAAGATTAAAGGCAGGAGGAGAAGGGGGCGACAGAGGGTGAGATGGTTGGATGGTACCACTGACCCAATGGACATGAGTTTGAGCAAACTTCAGGAGATGGTGAAGGACAGGGAAGCCTGGTGTGCTACAGTCTACGAGGTTGCAAAGTCAGACACGACTGAGCAACTGTACAATAACAAGGGGATTGGAAGGACAGAGAGGAGGAGAAAGGAAGAGAGAGGTGGAGAGAAATGGAGAGAGGGGGAGATGGGGGGGATAGGAAGGAGGGAGAGAGGAGGGTGCTGCAACCAAGAAAGGCGGGCCCAGGAGGGAGGGGACTTTAAAAGAGCCAGGGAAAAGAGGGGCACCTCCAGGCTCATAGTGGGGTGCCCACAGGGGAAGTGGTGCTGTCCCCCCTGGAGGTGCAAGGCAGAGCATGACGGGGGGCTTCCTGGAGCCGGGCTGCCAGCCGTGAGCACAGGGGTGGAGTCACCCCATAGCTTCCCCCTGGCTCTGCCCACCTGAGTCACAGACGCCCCCAGCAGCCTCGCCCTCCGAATATCACAGGGTGTCTCAACGGGCCCCAGAGCCAGAACCACGCAGGGAAGGGCCTCCTGGAGAATGTGGTCCAGCTCACTCAGGCAGACGTGGCCCACGGCCTTTCACAGCAACCCTGAGATGGAGAAACACAGCCGACCCTCAGTCCTGGTCCTGGGCACCTCTCCAGAGGAGAGGAGCCCAGACTAAAGAGCCAGCACTGCCGCACTGCTCACAACAGGAGTGAGCAGTAGTGAGCACCAGGGCTGGAGGGGACGCAGGTGACGGGCAGGCATCAGCACAGGCTCTGGTGGCAGCAGCAAGGTGTGTGTGGCGGCTGGTGGCCAGCCATCAAGTCGTGCTCGACTCTGTGACTCCACGGACGGTCGCCCGCCAGGCTCCCCTGTCCACAGGAATCTCCAGGCAAGAAGACTGGAGTAGGCAGCTGTGCCCTTCTCCAGGGGCTCTTCCCAGCCCAGGGAAGGGACCCTTGCGTCCTGCACTGCAGGCAGGTTCTTTGCCAGCTGAGCCGCCAGGGGACCCCTTCAAGGTGCAGAAGCACAAGTCGCTCAGTCGTGTCCAGCTCTGTGACCCCGCGGACTGTTGCCAGCCAGGCTCCCATCCATGGGACTCTCCAGGCAAGAAGACTGGAGTGAGTCGCCATTTCCTTCTCCAGGGGATTTTTCCCGACCCAGGGATCATACCTGTGTCTCCCGCATTTCCTGCACTGCAGGCGGCTTCTTTACCGCCGAGCCACTGGCGGCGCCCCTATTCTCTGTTATAATTCACAGTAATTCCATGTCTGCGTTTAGACCCTCGTCTGGGTGTGTTTCAGGCTCCGTGGTGACTAACCTATTTGATTTTTCTTTGATCACAGCTTTTGACGGGCATTAAGGTTCTCAAAGTTGGCTTTTGATTGGAATGAAAGCTCAGACAGGGACAGTGACCAATGTCCAGATGCATTTTTCACGTGAAACAGACATTTCTTAATATATTTGTTTCCTTCTTTGGGGCGTTAATCCCTCAGAGTTATTCATTTGACTGTTAGTAACAGATCATCAAAGGAGTGCTGAGAGCCCAGCACAGAGACAGCGGGGATTTACTGCTCAGGTCCCTGGAAATGTGGTCTCCAGCCCTACACGGCGTGCGTCCGCGCGTGTATACACCCACATGAATGCATGTACTCTGGTTTTGTTCAGGTTAATGCTATAATCTAAGGCAAAAGAAAAAGCACCTGCATAAAATAAAAATCTCAAAGAATGGGTCAATAGCCATTGAAAATAATGTTGGAACAGGTGTGGAAGGAAATCTTTGATCTCGAAGACCCTTTTAAAAGTGTCAGAAACAAAGTACATGCTTAAGTCAAAGAGAAAACCCAGAAGCATTGTTTGGGAAAGTAAGGGAGGTTTTCGGTTTAATGCAAACGTGGCTCCTTTGCCTGATGTTCACAGGATCCAGCTGAAAAGACAAAATCCGAGGGAATTACCCGCGTGGCGCCCGGGGCGCTGCGTTCTCAGCAGACCTGCAGGGGAGCCCCGGGCGTGTTCTGGAAACCCAGAGGGAATGCAGACGTGGTCCCGTCCTGACCACGACCACAGCCGGCTGAGGGCCAGGGGTCAGAGGGCAGGGTTCGGGCTGGTGGTTGGGACCAGAGCTATGGCCCCAGTGCCTCTGACAGTGACTGGGATGGTGACAGGAGACAGGGGCGTGAATGTGGGTTTGCAGCCAGCACCCTCGCTTATCCGGAAGATGCTCTTCCTCCCAGTTAAGCATGGGGCTGACGCCAGTGCTTGGCGGTGGGTGCAACCTTGGGCAGGACTGGTCCATCCACACCCACGCAGGTGCAGCGTCCACATGGGCGGAGCTGAAGCATCGGCCCTCCAGCCCTGTGGCTGCTGGTCCCCTTAACCTTCCTACAAGTCATGCAGGACCCCAAAGAGCTGGTGCTCACGGGGCTACGCAGATCTCTACTATCGGCACGACGTGGCTGGACCTTGAGGGCATCATGCTGAGTGAAGTAAGTCAGAGAAAGACAAACACTGTACGATCTCACTACAGATGGGACCAAAACTAGGAATCAGAAGAACCCACACAGAGAACTGGGGCTGCGGAGGTGGGGTGGGGTGAGTGGGTGAAGGCGGTCAAAAGGCACAGACTTAAAAGGCAGGGATAAAGTCAGAGCGCTGGGCTGCAACTCTCGGTCGGGCGACACCGCATCGCGTATTTGCAAGTTGCTGAGAGCGCAGGTCTTAAAGGGCTCGGGTCAGACAGCACTCTGAGGACCGCCAACATCAAGCCTGAATTAGATACAAGAAGAAAAGGGCCCGGACAAGTTGCTAACTTCCCCTGGAGGGTTGGGGAGAGCTTCCGGAAGAGATGTACCCTAACAGGAGCACGAGGAATG
This sequence comes from Procapra przewalskii, assembly GCA_006410515.1. NCBI lineage: Eukaryota > Metazoa > Chordata > Mammalia > Artiodactyla > Bovidae > Procapra > Procapra przewalskii. The sequence goes on along the minus strand of SJYF01000810.1, from coordinate 796,740 downwards.
AGCCGGAGCCCCTGTGGGAGGGAAGCAGGCTTCAGGAGGGGAGGGCAGGCCCTCTGGCCTACTGTCCGAGCCTCAGTCTGCTCACCTGTAAACCAGGAGGCCAATAACTACTTTGTCGGGAGTCTGAGTGCTCAGCTGCACACTGTGCATGGGGCAGTGGGTCCAAGCCCTGGCAAGCAGCCGGGTCACTGCCTGCTGGGGACCCTGACCCACCCTGAGAGACAGGACAGGCGCCTTTTTCCATCAGTGAAGTCGCTCAGTTGTGCCCAACTCTTTACAACCCCATGGACTGTAGCCTACCAGGCTCCTCTGTCCATGGGATTTTCCAGGCTGTTGATAAACTCCCCCCGCCCCTAAATAACTTATTAATTTTCTCTTTGATGATGTAAGAACTTCCCTGGTGGCTCAGATGGTAAAGCGTCTGCCTATAATATGGGAGACCTGGGTTCAATCACTGGGTTGGGAAGATCTCCTGGAGAAGGAAATAGCAACCCACTCCAGTATTCTTGCCTGGAAAATCCCACAGATGGAGGAACCTGGTAGGCTACAGTCCACGGGGTTGTGAAGAGTCAGACATGACTGAGCGACTTCACTTTCTTTCACTTTCTTTGATGATGTAAAACTATTAATATATTTGGAGCCTTGATCCTGTGTATCACATATTTGAATGCAAGTAATAATAAGTAAGGAGTTCGTAAGGTCCTACTTTATGAAACCCTTGAATTTAAGTGTCTGTGAACTCCTTTGGATTTCTTTGGAAGGAACGATGCTAAAGCTGAAACTCCAATACCTTGGCCACCTCATGCGAAGAGTTGACTCATTGGAAAAGACTCTGATGCTGGGAGGGATTGGGGGCAGGAGGAGAAGGGGACGACCGAGGATGAGATGGCTGGATGGCATCACGGACTCGATGGATGTGAATCTTAGTGAACTCCGTGAGTTGGTGATGGACAGGGAGTCCTGGCGTGCTGCGATTCATGGGGTCACAAAGAGTAGGACACGACTGAACTGAACTGAACTCCTTTGACTTGAGTGCAAAGGTCGGGGCCTTGAGTGACAAAAACTCTGGAAGGTTTTGTGTCCAAGAGAGATGGCTCCCCAGCATGAGACCAAAAACCAAAACGGCAAGTTCCTATGCTCTCGATTGGTTGGCGCAGTTTGGGAGGTGGGCCCCAGAATATCAGACCCAGAGACACACCAAGACACTTTGAGAACTTGGGAGAGGTCTTTCTCCATTTATAGTTTTTTGCTGCATGAGCTCTCAAATACGGGGGTCTAAATGGCAGCAGCATACAGCAAGTCACTGTATCTTCAAGGTCAATGTCAAGTGGGTTGAATGTGTATTATTTTTCATTTTGAAATAGATTCTCTACAGTGCATGTTGCCAACAGATCAGTCAAGGACTGAATCCACATCTGAAATGGGTGTAATTCAAAGGCACTTTGGAAACGTCAAGTTCGGCAAGCCAGCCAATGTGTACCTCCTAAAACCTAAGGCAGTATTTGTCTTCGGAAACAAAGTCTTCCCAACCTGAGATTTTCTAATACAAAGTAGTATCTGCTTTAGTCACAGAGTTTTCTGAAGTCTTGACAGAGCAGAATTCTCCTGATGCCCTTCTATCAGCAGATGCTTATCTGCTCCTTTCTGGGTGGAAATACAAGCTGAAAGAAACGTCCAGGACCTGCAGGACAGGGACATCCATCTACAAAAACTGAAATGACCCCCCACACAGGACCACTGTTGTTCAGTTCAGTTCAGATCAGTCGCTCAGTCTTGTCCGACTCTTTGCAACCCCATGGACTGCAGCACGCCAGGCCTCCCTGTCCATCACCAACTCCCAGAGTTCACTCAAACTCATGTCCATTGAGTCGGTGATGCCATCCAGCCATCTCATCCTCTGTTGATCCCTTCTCCTCCTGCCCTCAATCTTTCCCTGCATCAGGGTCTTTTCAAATGAGTCAGCTCTTTGCACAGGTGGCCAAAGTATTGCAGTTTCAGCTTCAACATCAGCCCTTCCAATGAATATTCAAGACATTTCCTTTAATATTCACTGCTGTGATCTCCTTGCAGTCCAAGGGGCTCTCAAGAGTCTTCTCCAACACCACAGTTCAAAAGCATCAATTCTTTGGAACTCAGCTTTCTTTATGGTCCAACTCTCACATCCATACATGACCACTGGAAAAACCATAGCCTTGCACAAATTTGGAAAACTCAGCAGTGGTCACAGGACTGGAAAAGGTCAGTTTTCATTCCAATCCCAAAGAAAGGCAATGCCAAAGAATGCTCACACTACTGCACAATTGCACTCATCTCAAACGCTAGTAAAGTAACGCTCAAAATTCTCCAAGCCAGGCTTCAGCAATATGTGAACCGTGAACTCCCTGATGTTCAAGCTGGTTTTAGAAAAGGCAGAGGAACCAGAGATCAAATTGTCAACATCCGCTGGATCATGGAAAAAGCAAGAGAGTTCCAGAACGTTGTCTATTTCTGCTTTATTGACTATGCCAAAGCCTTTGACTGTGTGGATCACAATAAACTGTGGAACATTCTGAAAGAAATGGGAATACCAGACCACCTGACCTGCCTCTTGAGAAATCTGTATGCAGGTCAGGAAGCAACAGTTAGAACTAGACATGGAACAACAGACTGGTTCCAAATAGGAAAAGGAGT
>SJYF01000810.1:780337-793442 GCA_006410515.1 Procapra przewalskii | reverse complement strand
GGAATGATGCTAAAGCTGAAACTCCAGTACTTTGGCCACCTCATGCGAAGAGTTGACTCATTGGAAAAGACTGTGATGCTGGGAGGGATTGGGGGCAGGAGGAGGAGGGGCCGACTAAGGATGAGATGGCTGGATGCCATCACGGACTCGATGGACGTGAGTCTGAGTGAACTCCGGGAGATGGTGATGAACAGGGAGGCCTGGCGTGCTGGGATTCATGGAGTCACAAAGAGTCAGACACGACTGATCAACTGAACTGAACTGAACTGAACTGAACTGAACTGACTAGACAGACCTTTGTTGGCAAAGTAATGTCTCTGCTTTTTAATATGCTGTCTAGGTTGGTCATAACTTTTCTTTCAAGGAGTAAGCGTCTTTTAATTTCATGGCTGAAGTCACCATCTGCAGTGATTTTGGAGCCCCCAAAAATAAAGTCCATTGTAAGTGTCCAGCGTTCTCTTCCTAAGGCCCAGGTCAGATAGAGTCTCCCCATGAGGCCGCCGGCAACTCCCCACGTCAGCATTAACCACTTTCTGTGCTTTCCAAACACTTCCCAGCTGGATGGCTTAAAGACTTCCTTCACAGCTGCACAGAGATGGCCCTCACCACCCTCTGAGCACCTGTCCACAGGCTGACATTCCATCCATTCTCATGCTTTTCCTGGTGTGGGAGTGGGCAGCGACTTCTGATCTTTGTGTCTCCCGCAGATGACACAGGAGTTTACGCAAAATAGGTGTTCAAAAAGTATTTATTAAGTCACATTAAATGACTTTTTTTTGAAGTTCAAGTAATGGAATGTAGCAGAGCAGCAATTGAGCCCAGATCTGCGGTTCTGTCTGTGGCTCACTAGCACTTCCTCTGCAAAACGTCCCTCCCTTCTTATGGCTCCTTGTTCAGCAGCTGTAAACGCTCCCGCTCCCGTGTGCAACTTTCCTTGAAATCAGATCTCTTTGCTCTGTTTACACAGAGCATGCAGCAGCAAAGTCTAGAAGAAGCGTGGCCCCACACTCCTCCCACAGCGGCAAGGGTAATCTCAGCACCCCCCACAAACACAACACTTCATGCATGCCCCCATCGGCCCCATGGGCTCCTTCCCAAGAGGTGCTATCAGACAGCTTCAGACAGCTTCAGTCACCAGCTTGATCAGACATCGGTGGGTGCTGATGGATGCGAAGGTCAAAGTGAAAGGTCGCCCAGCTGTGTCCGACTCTTTGCAACCCCGCGGACTGTACAGTCCATGGAATTCTCCAGGACAGAATACTGGAGTGGGTTCACTTCTCCAGGGGATCTTCCCAACCCAGGGATCGAACCCAGGTCTCTCACATTGCAGGCGGATTCTTAACCAGCTGAGTCACAAAGGAAGCCCGAGAATACTGGAGTGGGTCGCCTATCGTTTCTCCAGCGGATCTTCCCGGTCCAGGAATCAAACTGGAGTCTCCTGCGTTGCAGGCGGATTCTTCACCAGCTGAGCTGTGAGGGAAGCCTACACTGACAGCTGACTTTATATCCATGGCCATGCTGCTCTCCCAAGCAAAAGATCTACTCCAAAAGCTGGCACCGCAAATCGATTCTTTGACTGGTTCCTGGCTCCCCTACAGCATGTCATGCTCACTCAGGTGAGGCCAGTGCCTACCTCACCGCAGCCCTAACCGCAGAGCTGGCCTGCAGGGCTTCTGTCCCCGGAGAAAGCCAGTCCGGATGGGGAGTTCACATCCACTGGAACGTCCCTGAGAGAACTGGCCTTCCTTCCTGACTGGTGTGTTGTGGTTTCCAGCAAGGACACGGTTCTGGGGTCACCGGCGCTGGCTCTGCTCTGCGTGAGGTAACCCCCAGCCATGGACCCAAGGGCTCCCTCGGCCAGCGGGCAGGCTGAACAGAACCAGAGGCCAGCAGAACCTGGAGAGACCCAGGCTGCCGTGGCTCCAGGTCCCCTGAGGACTGTGGTGCAAACACTCAGCAGCTGGCAGGGCCCTTGGTCTGCAGCTGCCAGCCTGCGTCTGCCTTAGGAAAAGCATCCAACATCATGGGATGACAAAGCCACCTCAAAAAGCCGGGAGGCCGCCCTTGCTCTTGCAGGTTTAGACGTAGGGGCTGATTTCTACACAGCCCCTGAAGTGCCCGTTAGCAAACAAGAGGAAAGAGATACCTGAGGCCTCCACGGCTGGAGAAGACCAGCAGCAGGTGGGGCGCAGGGCGAGCCGGCGGGGAGGGTCCACGCCACGCCAGACCCGCCAACTGCTTCCGCATGAAAAGGAAGGCTTTTAGCAAGAATGGCCACTTCAGAGAGACTCCCTTTCTCGTGCTCCTGCTCCAAGGCTGGCTGGAAATGATGTCACGAAAGCAAAACACAAATGGAAGAAATGGTTGAAGACACTGCCGACGGGTGTCAGAGCTGCCTGGGGCCCGTCCGGGCGCAGAGCAACGCCTGAGGAGAGCCTGCTGGACCGGGGCGGTCGCCCGAGACCAAGCGCTGCAGGTGCCTTGCCGTCTGGGGGTAGTGAGACCCTCCAGGGGAGGTGCTGTGGGCTGCCTCAGCGTGCTATTGAGCATTGGCAAGCACCAGCAAGAGTGCGGAGGGGCCCTCGCTCCTTCTTGGTCGAAGAAGCCAAGAGCAGACAGTTCAACTGTTGGCAAAACTGGGGTTTCAGTATGGCTGTTTCCCCTAAAACTCACCTATTATATTTCTCATGCTCTTAATTAAGGAGAATTGCTAGGATAACAAATATTAGGATGAACTTGAAAGTAACAGATGTAGCCAAACCAATGTGTTTCTGCACTAAACAGACGTGCACTTCCAGGGTGGGGAGTCGAGGCGAGCTGCATGGAACGCTGGCTCCAAAGCACCTGCGAGACAGGAGTTTTGGTGCAACCGGGCACGGGGCACCTCTGGAGCGCGGGGCGGGGCCTCACGGGGCAAGAGCACGGGACGGCAGTGTGGGAGCCGCCTGCCCTGCCGCGCTCCAGCGAAGCTGTGGACATGCGATGCTCCAACTCCTGACCTCTGGCTGGAGGTGGACACGCGACGCTCCAACTCCTGACCTCTGGCTGGAGGGCTCCCCGCGGGGCTCCGTCTGTGGCCTCTGAATCCCGGACCCCCTCCTCACACCTTCTGTGGGTCTGCAGCCCTGGCCCTCCGCCCCGCTGGCTGCAACTAGACTGGCCCGAGGCTCTCATCTCAGGTGAATGATTTTCCTAAATCCAACACGTGCACAGTCGTGAGATCTGTTCTTCACGCACCTCTACTGAGACTGTGAAAGGGAAGTGAAGTCGCTCAGTCGTGCCCGACTCTCTGCAACCCCACGGACTGTAGCCTACCAGGTTCCTCCATCCATGGGATTTTCCAGGCAAGGATACTGGAGTGGGCTGCCAGACGGTACCTTGATTTAATTCCTTCTTTCTTTTTTAATTGGAGTAACTTGATTTACAACACTGTGTTAGTTTCTGGTGTACAGCAAAGTGATTATATATATATATATATATAAAGAACAATATATATACATTATTCTTCATATTCTATTATAGGTTATTATAAGATACTTAATGTAGTTCTCTGTGCTATACCATAGGTTCTTGTTGCTTACTTTATATAGTGTGTGTTGGAGAAGGAAATGGCAACCTACTTCAGTATTCTTGCCTGGAAAATTCCATGTGTGTGTGTTGATGTTTTTGAACTGTGGTGCTGGAGAAGACTCTTGAGAGTCCCTTGGACTGCAAGGAGATCAAACCAATCCATCCTAAAGGAAATCAGTCCTGAACACTCATTGGAAGGACAGAGGCCGAAGCTGAAGCTCCAATATTTTGGCCACTTGATGTGAAGAGCTGACTCCTTGGAAAAGACCCTGATGCTGGGAAAGATTGAGGGCGGGAGGAGAAGGGGTTACAGAGGATGAGATGGCTGATAGTATCATCGACTCAATGGACATAGGTTTGAGCAAACTCGAGGAGAGAGTGGAGGACAGAGGAGCCTGGTGGGCTGTAGCCCATGGGGTCGAAAAGCAACATGGCTTGGCGACTGCACAGCAACTGATGTTACTGTGACTCTCCTACCACCCCCACCCCCTGGCCCTTTGGCAGCGAGTCTGCTCTCTGTGTCTGCAAGCCTGTTTCTGTTTCATAAGTAAGGTCACTTGTGCCGTAGATTAGACTCACCCAGAAGCGATGCCACGTGGTGCCCGCTTCCTGTCGGACCCCACGTTGTGTGACAATGCCCAGGTCTACAGTTCCTTCTTCACTGCAGCTTCCCTCCCCTGGCCCCTGGCACAGACCTCCTGGGGGCTGGGACGCATCACAGGTGGCACAGTCCTGCCAACCCCCGACCAGCTCTCCACCCCGAACCCACCAGCCCCTGAAGCCAGTGTGGTCCCAGGTCATGGTCAGTCAGTGGCTTAAGACGTTTCAGAGACTTTCAACCTCCAAGCATCTCCCGTGAAACCAACAGCTTTGCCATGAGGGTGACTGGGCTCTCGTAAGAGCACTCAAAGCCTTGCCACGTTTGAATTTGCAAGAAGACGTAGCTGACACCTCTACCCTGGGATTCTTGGTAGAGTTTTTCAGCAACTTTCAACATTTTCAAATTAAAATCTAAGAGTCACTCCCCTGTCAAACGGGAGAAACAGTAGCACAAGCGTGTTTTTACTTGCATTTGAAGAAGAAGAAAACCAGGGCCCTGCATAGCCACTTAGGGTGACAGACAGGGTCTCAAACCCAATTCTCCCGTCACTCACTCAAAGCCGTTTTCCCTATACCCTAACGCTCATTAGAAAACAGAAAAAAGCTAAGTTCGCTTGAATTTAACGAGAAAAAAGGACACAGTAAATTTTAGTGTTTCTCTACTCGCTCTCCGTGAAGATAACATTCAGTTAATCTCATATCACTACCAAGAGAAATAAGAATTTGGATTCTGCAAAATCATTGTGCAGGTTGAATTAGCTGGCCACGTCAGCCTCCAGTGACTGTGTTATGTTTCTGTGGCGATGAACTGTTTACAAAGTGTCGTGGGGAGGCCAGCCCTCCAGCCCCCAGGAGCTGGCCCCGAGCTGGACCACCAGAAGCCCGGCAGCGCCTCTTGAGGACGTACTTACAGATCTCAAAGCCAGACTCCACTTTAAAAAGTGGTACTCAAAATCCTTCAGATTTCCTTTGCTAACACAAGATGACCCAGTTTCTCTTTTGCCTTTCAGGAACCTTCATGGAGACCGCAGACAAAACAGTCACTCTTGTCCTGCATAGTCCTGCAGGTTCCAGGGCTGAGGCTGGCCTCACCGGCGCTCACCTGCACGCAGATCTCCGCTAACACCTCTCCATCCCCAGGGCCGGCCCCACTGGTCCCTGTCCTCCCCCGCCAGCCCGCCCCTCACTGCCCTCCTCACGCTTCCTCCCTCTGCAGCTGGTGCGAAACTTCTCCCAGTAAAATCAACGAGAACACTGGCACCTGTAAGACCCGACTGATGGCAAGGGTGTGCGGGTCCTGCCCACTGATGCGCTCAGCCTCAAGCCCCAGGCACGTGGGCCCCGAGATCCACGTGATGAGAAGTGTACTAAGGAGAGCACAGCAGGGGGCAGTTATCTGTACAGACATCCCTGGACATGCTGGTTCATCTGAAAATTTCTCGACTTTCAAAATGTATTTATGCTCAGTCATATCCAACTCTGTGCGACCCTATGCACGCTAGCCCCCCAGGCTCTCTGTCCACGGGATTCTCCAGGCAGGAACACTGGAGCAGGCTGCCATCTTCTCCTCCAGGGGATCTTCCCAACCCAAGGACAGAGCGCACGCCTCTCATGGCCCCCACCTGGGACGCCGTGGCACTGCAAAAGTGATGCCCATTCTGTAGACACTGTGCTTGCACTTGTGAACTTCCATCTTTTCCCAGGTGGCAATAAACTCTCTGGTACTCACTTGTGATGCCGGGCAAGACAGTAAGACTCAGATCCCAGTCAGCAGCCCCCCGCCCCCATCACACGCCACCAACAAAACACGGACAGCCGTTCTGCGTGTCCTCCAGTGCGGGCTTCGGGAAATACCTGAGACGTTCAACACTTTGACATGATGTGGGCTTAGTGTGCTGGCCTCAGTGCTCTGAGCACATTTAAGGTGGGCTGGGGTGTGTGATGCGCAGTAGGTGGGGTACTGGATTCACTTCTGACTTCCAACTTAAGGGTGCATTCATCAGGAGGCCATCCCAAGGGAAGGGAGAGCTCTCTGGGGAGAACTCACGCAGGCCAGGCATGCGGGAGGGCCTGTGTTGGCCTCGGGGGTGTGGGACACGGGGAGGAAATGTGTGTGTACTCCTGGGGCGGGGAGCAGGAGGGACACCTGAGGCAAGCAGGGGAAAGAGCACAGAGAACGGTTCTGATGCATTAAATCACATACATTTCTCAAGAAACTGAGACAAGAAATACGGTTAATGCCTTGAGAACGGACTTACGGACATGGGGAGGCGGGGAGGAAGGAGAGGGCAGATTGCATGGAGAGAGCAACATGGAGACTCACGTTAGAGTAGGTAAAACAGACAGCCGATGGGAACGTGCTGTGTGACTCAGGGAGCTCAACCCCGGGCTCCGTAAGACCCCAGAGGCGTGGGATGGGGAAGGAGGCGGGAGGGAGACCCAGGAGGGAGGGAACATACGCGGCTCTATGGCTGACTCACGTCGATGTTAGACAGAGACAAACGCCAATTCTGTAAAGCAACTATCTTTCCATTAAAACATTTTTCAAAAAGTTTTTAAAGAAATATGGGCAGTGGAGCAGAGTCCACGGAGCAGAAGGCAGTCAGGATGAGACCGAGGGAGGGATGGCTGCCTGGGGCCCTGACCACAGGCAGAGGCAGCTGACCCAGGAGGAGGCTGCCGTCGGGGGAAGCACTGGGCTCAGGGTGGGTCAGCGGGGCCTGGAGAGGGATTCCACGGGGGACGGGAGGCATCCGGGGCGGGTCCAGGTCTCTGCCCTGAGCACGCAGGCACACGGACGGTGGTCGGGGGCCCTGGAGAAAGGACGGGGGCGTGGGGGCAGCAGAGAGCACCACGGTTTTGCTCCACGCTCCGTAAGTGGGGGCCAGGCCAGAGCTGGGGGAGGGCCACTGGGGGCTCCAGAGCGCAATCTGCCCGCCGCCTCTGGAGCTGCGCGGTGATGTGTAAGGGCGTAGTGAAGGCTTCGCCCCTTCCCGCTCACGGTGACTCGAGGAGCCCACGGGCCGTGTGCCTCCCGGGTGGTCTGTGGTGCTTCGTGCAGGGTCATGGGGCGGCAGGAGGGCACCAGTCACGGCTTCCCTGCCTCATTCAGGACAGCCCCCGATCCTCGGCGGCTCAGACAGGCTCCACGTTCCCCAGGAACAGTTTCCCCTTGACAATCCAGTTAGCCTAAGACTCAGTGCAAGCGCCTGGCAATAGAGCAGTGGCGATAACTGAACAGAGTGTCGGCCTGAACCCATCCCAGAAATGCCCCAGCCCCACCCTTACGCGATGCCGCGGGCGGGTCTGCCAGCCGCCCGCGCTGGCACGTGGCTTTCCCTCCACGTGGGAGCGGCCCTGGCCTGCGCCGCTCGGCGTCTGCCTCGGGGGTCTGCTTCCCCTGCGCCACCGCGCGGGCACAGGGGCTGCGGGAAGCGGACGAGGCCATCTCCTCTTTCCTCGCCCACTCTTCCTTCTGCCATCAGGGTCAGCCCTGAGATCCTCCACCGTCACCAACGTGTGAATGACCGACTCACTTCCAAACGTTCCTCTCAACAGACAGGACAAGCTCCCGCCCGGCCTCAGGCGTCACCCCTCACCTTTTCCCTCCTCACCTTCATTTCAAAGCCGCCTGTTTGTTCACCTTTTGTGACAGCTTTCCAGGCTTCCCAGCCTCCCAGCCTCTGACCTGGGGGACACATTTGTCCCTCCAGTGTTCCGTGACTGTGTCTTCAACATCCGTTCTCTGAGGTTTAGCGGTCAGGCCAGGCCTGACTTCCACGACGGGCGTGGCCGCGGGAAGGTGCGGACCCGTGAACTGTGGCTCATCCAAGCTGTGGTGTGCTGCCTGTGTAGATTTCAAGGACTTAGAAAGATGCAAAATATTTCATTGATGTTTTCTGTAATGACTGCACATGAAATGATACTGTTTGATAAAACACATTGGGTTAGATAGAACATATTATTAAAATAATTCCACTTTTATGTTTGTAGTGGCTACTACTGAATCACAGCCGCCTGAGTGGCTCTCGGCGCGTTCCCGTGGCCCACGCCCGCCGTGACGCCTGGTGAGGACGGGGAGGGGGAGCCACATGCCGAGTTGTGACCGTGGGCGCAGGGCCTCTGGAAGGCTGCTTGTCTGGACTCGGGAGATGCCGTCTGTTTGGGGGGCGCAGCTGCGTCCTCGTGAGGGCCCGGGCGCTCACAGAGGGCCAGCTGAGACAGCTCACTGTGTGGGGGCAGTTTTTGAACATCTCGAGTAAACAAGGAAAGGAAAGAATGAATTTTCACGCATTTTCACAGGAGGTGTTAGGGAATTCAAGTTGCTCAATCAGAAGTTTCACGAACGCAAAGGTTCGCATCTGCCTCTCTCTAAACCCAGAGGCGGCCCCGTGGGTGGGGCCCAGTCCAGCCCCGCCCTTATCACCAGGCGTCCAAGGTGCTGGTTCAGCTGGGCCCCAGGCAGGCCCTGCTCTGAGGAGCCCACAGCGTGAGAAGAGGAAGGTGACTGTCAGCGGCACGCATGAGAGACAGGGGAGGGAAGGCTCCTGCAGCTTTACAGACTCAGAGTGCAAGGACACCAGCATTTTTGATGCGATTTATTTCAGGCTTTGTGGTTTTCAGCCTACAGCTCCTGCACTCATTTTGTAAGCTGTAACCCTAAATCTTGGTGCTACTGGAAATGGCAGTATTTTTATTTGTCTTCTGCTGTTCGATGCAAGTATACAGAGCTCTGAGTGCTTGCATTCTGACCTTCTTAAACTCATTAGTTCCAGTATTTTTTTGTGTGGATTCTGTTGGTTTTTCTACATAAATGATCCTGTCATATGTGACTAAACAGTTTTACTTCTCCCATCCCAGTATGTGCAAATCTATTAATTTTTCTTTCTTTATTCCACAGGCCACAGACTCAGGTACAATATTGAGAGGAGCCGGTGGTAAAGCACGCCAGCCCTCCTCCCAATTATAAGAAAAAGCATCTGGCCCTTCGCCACAGGTGTGATGTCAGCGGCAAAGTCTTCACAGTTCCCTTTATCAGACTGAGACAGAGCCGCCTATTTTGTTTGCTGAGGATTCTTTTTTAATTGCAACTGGGTCCTGAACATCATGAAAACCTTTTCTGCATCTATTGAATTGCCCACACTGTTTTCCTTTCTCAGTGATGCATGTCACATGTTGACATACAAAAATTCCTAATTTTTGTCACACTAAATATTTATCTATAAGTAGATAAAAAGTATCTTCTGTCATGATCATATTGTAACTACCCTAGGATATGATGGTGTAACACTAGGGCACGTACCCAAAGGACAACTTTTAATAAACATTTCTGATGTTCAATTATTTTAAAAGAACATTTTTTTCTAAATTTAATATTGAAAACTTTAATAGTAACGTATGCAATAAGAAGAAAACAAAGTAGCTCTCATTCAAATAAGGACCAAACAAGTAGCCCCTTCTCATCAATAATATTTAACGCTTTTTTGAAGTTCTGTTAAAATCAATAAGAAAATAAAATCACAGAGACTCCCTGGAGAAAAATAAGTAAAGGGCAGGAACAAGATTCCCAGGAGAAAAACAAGTGACCAAAAGGTAGGAAGCGTGTCCAATTTTGTAATCAGAAAATAAATTCAGTAGAAGATGATAAAGGGAGAGCATTCACTGCCAATTAGGGAGCCAAATTTTAAAATAATAATGATGCCAAGGAAGCGAAGAAATTGGCACTCTCTGTGGTACAAATTTTGGGGAAAGATTTTTGCTGAGAGAAGTTAAAGAAATGCTAAATCAACCAACAGATATACATTGGAGTTCATCAGAAGTTAATAACATGCTCTTTGAAAGACTACTCAGGAAATGTAGTGGAAGCCTCTGATGGGGAGAGAGTATTTGCAAAACACACATCTAAGATCTTGGCCAGAATCTACGAGGAGCTCACAATTCAATAATGAGGCAAGCAATCTCAGTTTTAAGAGAGTGGGCAAAAGATCTGAACAGACACTTCACTGAAAAAAAGATATACAGACAGCAGATAAGCCCAGGAGGAAAAGCACAACGCCATTTGTCATTAGGAAAACTGCAATTAGAATCACGAGACAGTACCACACACCTGCTGGAATGACTGGGATTCTGACAAATGCTGGCAAGTGGAACTCTCCCACATTTCCGGAGGAAATGCCGAACCATACAGTGACTTTGGAAGACAGGTTTTTTGCTTACAAAGTTAGCATAAGCTCACCATACAATCCCACCCCAGGTATTTACCCAAGGGAAATAAAAGTATACCTTCACCCAAAGAGCCCTGCATGAATGTCTCTATTAGTCTTATGCACGGTGGCCCCAAAGTGAACGCAACCCAGTGTCCATCACTGGTGAATGATAAACAGATCGTCAGATACGACATAATAGGGCACTACTCAGAAATTAAGGGGCACAGCTGCTTCTGCCCGTGCAGCAACACGGGTGAGCCTCAAAAGCACGATGCCGAGAGAAGCCAGATGTGAACATCTGCGTGCGAGCACACATCTCTAACTCAAAATGATACACGCGGCCTGAGGCCCACTGCTGCACTATCTACAACAGCCAGGACGTGGAGGCCTCAGTGTCCCTCAGCAGAGGAGTGGGCAAGGAAGACGTGGCCCATGTGTGCAGTGCAGGGCTGCTGCTGCGTCGCTCAGTCGTGTCCCGCTCTGCGCAGCCCCATGGACTGCAGCCCACTGGGCTCCCCCATCCCTGGGATTCTCCAGGCAAGAACGCTGGAGTGGGTCACCATTTCCTTCTCCAGTGCGTGAAAGTGAAAAGTGAAAGTGAAGTCGCTCAGTCGTGTCCAACTCTTAGCAGCCCCGTGGACCACAGCCCACCAGGCTCCTCTGTCCATGGGGTTTTCCAGGCAAGAGTACTGGAGTACCACTCAGCCATAAAAAAGACTGAAATATTGCCATTTGTGGCAACAGGGATGGACCTAGGGACGATCATACACAGTGAAGTAAGTCACACAAAGAAAGACAAATATCACACGATTGCACTTATACGTAGAATTTTTAAAATGATACAAATAAACTTATTTACGAAACAGAAACAGACTCACGGTTACCAAAGGGGAAAGGTGGTGGGGAGGGATAAATTAGGAGTTTGAAACATACACACTACTACATAAAAAAGAGATAATACACAGGATTCTGCTACATATTTTGTAATAACCTACGAGGGAAAAGATTCTGAAAAGGAATGTATACATATATATATATATATATATATTTATGTATAACTGAATCATTTTCCTGCACACTTGAAACTAACATCATAAATGAACCATACTTCAATTTTTAAGCAGCCCACATATTGTAAGATGCTACTGACGGGCTACTTTAAAGAAAATAAACCAGAGGACACAGATAAGGTCAGTGGCTTCAGGGTCTTGGGAGAGGAAAGAGAATTTGTTGCAAAGGGCAGGAGGAAATCTGTGAGGCGATGAAGGTGTTTTCTCTATTGGTTGCAATCATTGTGATTACACGACTATATGCATTAGCCAGAATGCATCTAATTCAGCTCACTCAGTCGTGTCCGACTCTTTGCGACCCCATGAATCGCAGCACGCCAGGCCTCCCTGTCCATCACCATCTCCCGGAGTTCACTCAGACTCACGTCCATCGAGTCAGTGACACCATCCAGCCATCTCATCCTCTGTCGTCCCCTTCTCCTCCTGCCCCCAATCCCTCCCAGCCATCAGGGTCTTTTCCAATGAGTCAACTCTTCGCATGAGGTGGCCAAAGTACAGGCGTTTCAGCTTTAGCATCATTCCTTCCAAAGAAATCCCAGGGCTGATCTCCTTCAGGATGGACTGGTTGGATCTCCTTGCAGTCCAAGGGACTCTCAAGAGTCTTCTCCAACACCACAGTTCAGAAGCATCAATTCTTCGGCGCTCAGCCTTCTTCACAGTCCAACTCTCGCATCCATACATGACTACTGGAAAAACCATAGCCTTGACTAGATGGACCTTAGCTGGCAAAGTAATGTCTCTGCTTTTGAATATACTGTCTAGGTTGGTCATAACTTTTCTTTCAAGGAGTAAGCGTCTTTTAATTTCATGTTTTCAGTCACCATCTGCAGTGATTTGGGAGCCCCAGAAATAAAGTCTGACACTGTTTCCACTGTTTCCCCATCTATTTCCCATGAAGTGATGGGACCAGTTGCCATGATCTTTGTTTTCTGAATGTTGAGCTTTAGGCCAACTTTTTCACTCTCCACTTTCACTTTCATCAAGAGGCTCTTTAGCTCCTCTTCACTTTCTGCCATAAGGGTGGTGTCATCTGCATATCTGAGGTCATTGATATTTCTCCTGGCAATCTTGATTCCCGCTTGTGCTTCTTCCAGCCCAGCATTTCTCATGAGGTACTCTGCATAGAAGTTAAATAAGCAGGGTGACAATATACAGCCTTGACGTACTCCTTTTCCTATTCGGAACCAGTCTGTTGTTCCATGTCCAGTTCTAACTGTTGCTTCCTGACCTGCATACAGATTTCTCAAGAGGCAGGTCAGGTGGTCTGGTATTCCTGTCTCTTTCAGAATGTTCCACAGTTTATTGTGATCCACACAGTCAAAGGCTTTAGCACAGTCAATAAAGCAGAAATAGATGTCTTTCTGGAACTCTCTTGCTTTTTTTACACGATCCAGTGGATGCTGGGAATTTGATCTCTGGTTCCTCTGCCTTTTCTAAAACCAGCTTGAACATCAGGGAGTTCACAGTTCACATATTGCTGACGCCTGGCTTGGAGAATTTTGAGCATTACTTTACTAGCATGTGAGATGAGTGCAATTGTGCGGTAGTGTGAGCATTCTTTGGTGTTGCCTTTCTTTGGGATTGGAATGAAAACTGACTTTTCCAGTCCTGTGACCACTGCTGAGTTTTCCAAATTTGCTGGCATATTGAGTGCAGCAC